>JASTUB010000500.1:0-10831 GCA_031124825.1 Saccharomycopsis vini
TGGTCAGGACTGAAAATTTTGCCAACGTCTGCATCTTGATGTATCTGTATGCATGTTTGGTGTGACCCACAATCGTAGTAGAAAAGATGATCACAACAATAAAAATAATAATAAAAATAACAATAATAAAAATAATAATAATAAAAATAATAATGAAGTGATCCTTCATATATCTTAACACAAAAAAACAATTGTCAAAATATGTAGAAATACGTCAAATATCTTTTAAACCTTTCAAAACAAAAGGGCGCGCCTCCATACAATGTTTTTGTAGCGATGGGCGGAGTATACATACTCTCCTCCAGAGTTTTTGACAGAAGTATCTTACCAAAAAGATTGCTAAATTTATTCAAGTATTTTAAATTTATTTTAATATTAAATGATGTTGCTAAATAAATATTATATATTTATGAAACCATTTTTTTTTTTTTTTTTTTTTTTTCGCGCAATGAATGCTCTATATTATTCATATCGAAAAAGGGAAAAAACATGCATAGACGTTATATAGAATAGCAAATAAAAATAAAAGAGAAGCTAATTTTCATGTTGAAGATTAATCTTGCACTTTCTTTTCTCTCTCTCTCTCTCTCTGCCTCTTCTCGTATAAGCGGGGTTTAGAAGAATGAAATTATAGTTAAAAAATTAATTGTTATAATAGCTTACTACTACATATTTGGCGCTTTATTTATCTACCAAGAAAGGCTTAGGCAACTATTTTATTTTTACATTTTTATTTATATTTTTCTGCTTGTATTTTTGTCGCATATATTTTATTGATTGTTGGCATCGCTTGTAAATTACGGACAGGGCGGCCAGTCTCGTAACCACGGTGAAAATTAACCTTGTGTGTGTGATCAAAACTGATTGTTGTGGATATTATAAACAGATTCATTTCAAGGCTGTGTTCTTATCATATTTTAATTTTGAGGATTGTTTCTATCTAGTGAAGTTTGCAAAAACTTTTTATTTAATCTTCACTTATTGGTATTTTTATATCCTTCAAAGCATACCTTTCATCTTCTGAATTCTTTTTTTAATTTTTTTTTTTTTTTATTGTTTTTTTTTTTTTTTTTTCCTTCTTCTCTTGTTTTTGCTTTATCATAATTTCACAATGTCCTCAGCTCAAGTATTCAATAAATCGCTTCCAACAGCTAATGACGCCGAAAACCAAATGTCTTTGAATCAATATTTCCAAGATTTATCAATCAATGGTCAGCAACATGAAAAAACCTTGCCTAACCGCCAATATATAGGCTCACACACTCAAGGTCAATATAGCATATCTAGCGTTAATAATAAGATTATACCAATTTCTGACGGATTGACTCTTCCTGCACAAATGCAAACCCCAAAAAGACATAACTCAAGAAACCTTTCAATTCCTACAAGTTTATTAAGAGAAAGATCGGATTCAAGATCTTCATATATTGGGGAATCCTCATTACGTGGTATTTCTTCTCCCGCTAGATCAACAAGTAGAAACTTTACGTCTGAGTCTAGAGAAGAAAAACCAGTTCCTGACGAATTGAAGCCTTGTGTTTTTTTATTTGAAAGTCAGCAGGAAAGAATTTATAAAGAAGGATGTTTTGATTTAACTATTGAGCGGGCCTCCAAGTCTGGACGTAACGCATCAAATCCAAAAGTTCTTAAAGCATGGGGAAAATTGTCTGGCTTTGAGTTAGCTGTGACTGAATTAGATGACACGAATGAAGAATCTGGACTGGGTTCCAAGCCTATATATATTAATATTACTGATGCCTCTTTTACAAATCAATTTAATCAAAATACCGTTAAAATTATGAATCCGTCAACAGACCGCTATTATTTGAAATTTTCTTCAAAAGAAGAACATGTTGAATGGTTTTCTGCTTTGATGTTATGTCATTTTGAATACAATAGTTTGCAAGAAGCTTATACTGGTGCGTTTTTATCTGCAAAAGCTCCGCAATTAGCCGATATTAAATCAATTTTGACAGACACTGCCTTTGAGTATAGTGAGTGGTGCGATGTTAAATTAAATTATCTCATGTCAAGCTGGATAAGATTATACGTTGTTGTCTATCCAAAAACAAAAGATGGGTTAGGTAAAGTGGACTTTTTCAAATCGGACAAAGGATCTAATAAAAAGAACTTAGTGATGACTTTGACTAAATCATTCTCATGTGTCAGCGTCTATCCTAAACCAGAATGGATTGATCAAACAAATCAAATTAGAGTTGAAGGTGAAATTACTGTACATAATTGGAAATATTTGATAGAACAAGGCGTGAAAAATAACACCGAAGAAATATTACCACCTTCACCAATGTTTGGTTCTTTTGATGATTTCAAAAATGGAAAACCAGGTAATCGATCAAGATCTTCATCTTTCAGTTCCCTTCTAAATGGAAAAAGAAAATCTTCTGTCAGTTTGGCTTCAAGTAATAACAGCGTTGTCATGGCAAATGGAACTTCTAATAGCTCTATCATTAGTGGCAGTGCTGAAAATGGCACTTCTGATTCATTTGTTGCGATGACAGAAGTTGGTAGTAATAATTTTGTTTGTTCATTATATCTTATGCCTCGTGATCATCATGTGGAATTCAAATATGAATTCATGATAAGAATGTTAATACCATTGTTCGATGCATTTAGACTTTATGGCCGTCCAAAAAAATTAGCCGCTAATAGAGATAATTTGAATAGTTTATTATTTGCATATCCTACGTTACCCAAAGTTAAGTATCTCAATGATAAAGATGCAGTAGAGTTAATTAGTAGCAAGATTCAAGGCAAGCCTATAAACAGACAGCATAATAAATATGCTAATAATAAAAAGATCACCACAACTATATCATCAAAACAAAAGAAAAAAGGAAATGGTTTTTCTTTGAGGTCTCTTTTGAAAAGTGGCAAGAAAAATGTTATTGATGAAAATGATAGTGTTGATTTTCAAAAGAGTGTTGATCAACCAATTGAATTCATCACTAATGAGCTGATTGATAGATGGACCAACAGAGAGTGGTCTCTTTTTTTGAAATATGAACTTAAAAATAAAATGAAAATGGGATATACAGGAAGTGCATAATTTTGATTTTTTTTTCAATTTTTTTTTTCAATTTTTTTATTATTTTTTGGTTTAATAATCCTTACATTTGTCTATTTTCAGATATTTGAATTTATTGTTTTGGAATAGATCACTAGCTTCAGTTTTGTTTCGGTCAAAAAAAAAAACAAAAAAAAAAAAATACTATTTATTGATATCTGTATTGATTTTTTGTTATTGTTATTTTGTGTCCTTTTTCTACTTCTATTTTTTTTTCTTTTATGTATAAATGTTTATATATGTTTTATTTTTTGCTTAGTTTTTAATGGACAAATATATATTCTAGTTAAACTTGATAGAAGAGCCATTTTTTTATCAATAAATAAAATAAAATAACCTTTTGTCTGTTTATTTAATACTGTAAAGCTTAATTGAACATGTTTAGACTAATATGTTGGCTCATCCAAATCAAAGGCTTCAAAAATTCCCGGGTAAGCTTTCTCTTTTTTTTTTTTTTTTGCAAGGCAAAAAAAAAAAATTTTCACCGAATAGAGAGGAAATAGAGGCAAAAAGAATGAAGAAAAAGAAGAAAAAAAAAAAAAAAAAAAAAAGGTTAGAAAACGGTGATTCATAGAAGATTTTTCAACAAAATTAACTTTTTAACGAAATAATTTCAATTCTACGAGCGGTTGCTGTGTGTATTATAATATCTTTTCCAGCATTTTAAACCATTAATAACTGTTTTTTTTCATCTTTAATTTCATTATTGTTTCAAGCTGTGTATTTAAATTTTGAAATTAATCATAACTTGGAATTGGTGAGTGAATTTTTTTTTTTTTTTTATATCAAAACAAGGGATCATGGTTAACATCATTTTTTTTGATTTTCTCTATTATATTTCGCCCTTACCTCCCCTTGAAGCATATTGACTAACAAATTCGATAGCTTTGAATCAAAAACAACAACAACAAAATAAACTGAGAATCAAAAAATGAGTGACATTGAAAATATTGAAAGTAGAGAACAATGCAGATTCTACGAAAATGAGTTTCCTGAAGTAGACGAAGTTGTCATGGTTAATGTGACTAAAATTGAGGATATGGGTGCTTATGTTCAATTATTGGAATATAATAACATTGATGGTATGATTTTATTATCCGAATTATCTAGAAGACGTATTAGATCTATTCAAAAATTGATTCGTGTTGGTAGAATTGAATGTGCTCTTGTATTAAGAGTTGATAAAGAAAAAGGTTATATTGATTTATCCAAAAGAAGGGTTGATAATCCTGGTGCCATAAAATGTAAGGCTAGATATCATTCTGCAAAAACCGTGAATTCTATTCTATCTCGATGCGCTGAAAGATTCAATGTTACATTGAAATCATTATATGAAACAATTGCTTGGCCATTAACTGAAAGATATGGTAGTGCCAATGAAGGGTTTAAAAGATCCATTACAGATGAAACTGTTTGGAATCACATTCAAAAAGATAATGTTGATCCAGAACTTTTTGATGAATTGAAAAAATTAATTGCTCGTCGTCTTACTGCCCCATCAATCAAATTTCAAGCTGAAGCTTCTGTTTCTTGTTATGGTCCACAAGGTGTCAGTGCTATTAGAGAAGCTCTTTATGAAGCTGAAAGCACGGAAATTGCAGGTGGTAAAATCCAAGTTTCACTTACAGCCGCTCCAACATTTCTTTTCACCCTTGACACAACAGATAAAGATAAAGGTGTTGCTGATTTAAACATGGCTTTGGAAGCTGTTAAAGTTAAAATTGAATCTTTTGAAGGAGGTAGCTTTGTTGTCACAAAAGCCCCAGAATTACCTGTTGATTCTAAAAAATTGGAAGATGTTGAGCAAGATGAAGAAGATCAAGAAGAAGAAAATTGAAGTTTCAATTTGTTTTGATTAATAATAATAATTAATAACAATAACCTGTTTTCTTTGTTTCTTTTATATTATGGCATTTTTTTTTTTTTTTTTTTTTTCTTTTGTTCCCCCTTTTCAAAATTTGTTTCACCTGTTAAATTAAAATCCTTTATTAAAGAAAAGAAAAGGTCTGCCTTTTTAATCAAATGTAGGGAATTTTTCTTATATAATAATCAATATTTTTACAATCGGTTCAAAACTGCTGTGCAAAATTAATAGTTGAACTAATTCACCCTTGACTACATGGTTGAACATAGGCACATTTTGTCCCATTAATGTGAAGTAATAATGTGTTTCTTTGAATCTCATCGACACAATAATTCAAATCCAATAGAATTACAATTTATACATAAGCTATCAAAACCATGATTATATATGTCTCAATTTCTAAATTCTCGTTCTAAAGGTATTATTCTTTCACTCTAGGCAAAACCAAATCTTAATGCTTTAATCTTTACTACTATTAGTGGTACTCATTATTAGTGGTACTTATTATTAGAAGTGAAACAAAAGAAGTTAAACGGTATTATATAAACAAAGGTATCAATTTATCTGGTTATAGAAAGAAACGAAAACGAAAGAATGACAAAAAAAAAAAAAAAAAAAAAAAAAAGTGTTCAAATGAATCAATTATTAACTTTGATTTTTGAAAGAAATTTAAACGGTACCATCCCAACAATATTTAGTAAAACATTGTTGACAAACATCACTTTGTTCAACACCAGCACGTTCTTGAGCTCTTTTGATAGTAGCACAACCAACACAAGTTGGCCAGTCTTCATCGTATGATAAGCTATCCAAGGTAGTAACGGCGAAACCATTTTCAATTATGGCTAATTTTTCTTCATCAGAGTAAGCCATTTGGAATGTAGATGTATTTGATGCAAAAGTATATTCTCTACTAGCCATATAAATGACTAATGGAGGAATAGAGGCTAAGGAAGTGAGATTTGATCCATCACAGCCAAAAAATACTGGGCGTTGAGTGAAATTTTTGGCTATAAATGTGGAAGCTGGAGGAACATAAGGGAAAGAATATGGGGCTCCAACACTATCAAATTGACGTTCATAAGTGTCAACAATAGCAGCACCATTTGGGAAATTGTCAACATCACCGGAATTGTCAAAAGCCATAACAAGATCAAGACCACGTTTGGTTAAAACTAATGGAGCAAGTGGGATATTTTCACCATCAAATCCATCATCTGATAAAGTAAGGGTTTTAGAACTAGCAAGATCATTTCTAGTACCAAAAGTGGAGCCAAAAAATGGGTTTGGGAAAAGTGCTTTCCAAAAATTTTCGGATTCGAAATCAGTAATGAAATTTTTGAGAAGTTTATATAATGGTGCAAAAGAAGATTCAAGATCTTCAACTCCTTCTTCAATTCCACCGCTAAAAATATCTGAAGAAGTGGCCATGACAAAACCAACGTTATCATAACCTTCAACACAACTATTGGAATCATATGGAACACCTGCAGTGATATTACTACCCAAGTATTTGACTGGGGTAAAAGCATTTCCATCTGGTTCCCAAGTTCCAAATTCAAATGGGGTGAATTCGACTAAAGTGGAATTATAATAGATCATTTCGTCGATTCCATATTCTACTTCTGCCATAGAAATTGGGAATGGCATTTGTGCATTGGTGAAAACATCAGTTTCGGCAAGAGTCGACCAAGTTTCAGCAACCCCAGTGTAATCTGATTCGAAAAAAGCACTAGATAAAGCTCTACCCCATAAATCGATGAAATTAACATCGAAGCCTGCTTTTTGTTTTTGTTTTATTTCATTGATCCATTTGTTATAATATTCAGCGGATTTAATAAGATTCCAGCCTCCGAGGTCATAGATTGGTTCATTCAAATTCCAAATTTTATCATTACTAATGATATCTTGAACACTAGTCCAATTATTCATGGTCAAAGTACCAAGGAGCCAACAACCACCAGAAAGACCACTAACATAAGTTGAAGCTTGAAGAAGGCCACCAAGACCTTTTTCAAAAGCTCCAGTGGTTCTATTGTCAGTACCAGATAATTGACCAGCGCCATTCAACATTGCTCTATAACCACCGCCACTAAGGGCAATTCCAACTTTAATGTCATCATTTGTGACAAGGGATTCATAGTCGGATTCATTCAATTTGGCGGTATATTTAAGAAAGTCTGCCAAACTAGATTGGACAACCTCTTTTCTTTTTTCCAACCATGATTGTTCATCACTACTCAAACTATTGGCTTCTCTAAGAAGAGAATTAGATGGACATTGAACATATGCTGGGGCATATGAATTTGTAGGAGACCAAGCGTTGGCCAAATAGAAGAGAATGTTGGAAGCGATAATTGCAGCCAACATAATGAAAGGATGGAAAGCTGTGGGGCTAAATAATAATAAGTAACGCCAGTGATTACATTATTACGAGGATTAATATGAGACTTTCAGTGTTTATATATATTATATATATATTATATATATATATATAATCAACACCACGCGCTCACTCGAGAGGATGGGCACAAAAATTAACTGCATTGAGAATCAAGTCTAAAACCTGCAAGTGATTTCTTGCAGCTTTGTCAGACACTACCAAAGGCTACATACATTTGATTGTTTCTTTGTTTTTTTTCTATTTTTTTTTTCTATTTTTTTTTTTTCTTTATTTCAATTGAAATGCATTCATTTCAAAGTTTTCAATGTAGAACTGTGCAGAACAGTTGAGTTTTGGTCATAAAGAAGAAGGTACCAATTATTTATATTTAATAAGCATAAATGCCAAGTTGTGTAGAACAAATGTGCAGTATACCGATATATCCTGTATTCCCAATAAATGTGAAAAATTAGACAGTGTGATGATATTATACATCATGGCAAAATACAACAAAACCGAAATATTCAAGTAATAGAAAATGAAAAAAGCAAAAAGAAAGACTGAATTAATATTATGTTGTATTTTATATCAGATCCAATTTGAATTTAACTAGTAGAATAAATGTAAGTACTACATTATAAAAAAATAACTTTATTTGATTTATATATAAATAAGCTCAGTCCTTGTAACAATAATAATAAATCTTCTTTTTTATTTTTATTTTTTTCTTTTTTGTTGTTGTTACTAGTTTCCCAATTTTATAACCAATAAATTGATATATCATTCCGATGTTGAAAAAATAAAAAAAAAAAAAAAAAATAAAAACAAAATACAAAAAAAATTTTAATCGGAAATTTTTACTCAAAAAATCTTATTGAATTTCCTATTTTGGCCGAATGGAAAAAAATAAAATAAAAAGCCATCTATCTGTTTTTGAGAGAGAGTAAATAAGTTTATTTATTATATTTCACTTGTCTCACTTTTAACCTCAATACTTACAACATTCTGCTCAAATGCATTTTAATACTTATTTTTGCATGGGAGGTAGTTTTATATTTTATTTTATTTTATTTTATTCTATTAAAAGAAAAGAAAATATCATCTTTCCTTTCTTTTAACAGGTTTGATGATTTTTATCAATTTAACGAACCGCCAAATGTTGATTATTTTATATAAATAGAATATTGAATCAGAATTAAGTGTTTTATACAACAGGTCTTTCAAAAAAAAATAAAACAAAAAAAACAGTGATGAAGGATCTTTTCATATTTCTGATTATTAATAATAATTGTTCTTATTGTATTTGTTTGAAAAATAATTCCATTTGAAGATTTACTTTTCCCAAACTCGACTGTAAATAATTATTAACTATCTATCTATCGGGGGGACAAGAAGTGCATTTTCTAGCAGAAATCAACGGTTTTTCACAATTGTTATGTTATATGTAAAAAAAAAAAAAAAAAAAAAAAAAAATAACAATGTCTCTCGAGATTAATATTAGTCTAATATTGAACATCATCAAATTCACACTACAAGCAATACAAATCATCTTGAACAAGTAAACACTGCCCTTGTGACTATCCTATTTGGCTTAATTAGATCACATTGCAATGGATCCGAATATTCGTATAATACTTTTACAATCTTGCTATATCGTTTTTGAATCAATTCTGATAGTACCAATAGTATGTATGTGCGTATCAAAAGGAAATGTATTCTGTTAAGCCAAAAAAAAAAAAAAAAAAACTTTTGAAGCATTGATATAGAAAAAAATAAATACTTATATTACATTTCCCTAGTCAGGCCAGAATAAAAAGTATGATTAACCTCATTCAATACATTGAATAATGGTAAAGTGTCAAACATTTCTACCCATAGATGAATTTTATTGAGCTCAATAATCTTATTAAACTAATTCTTTTCAATATCAATAAAACCTTTTAATGATAAAAAAAAGAGCTTGTCAGACTGCCACTTATACCCACCCAAATTAACCACTTTCAAAAAAAGTAAAATCAAAATGGGTCGAAATCATCTCTTTTTCCTAATAATTTGTAAAAACAAACAGTCAAACAGAAAACAAGTATAAACGTAGATGTCTGGATTAACTAGAATCACAGATCAAGCTAAGAAATAAATATCATTCTAGAGTATAAGGGTTATCAGATCATCAACCAAGTTGGATTCAGTGGCTCTTTTGAAGAGTCAAAGAGAGACGTTAACTATAGAAATGATCCTACTATGAAATTTGTTAGTTCATCTGTCTTTTTTTTTTTTTTTTTTTATTATTTTTTTCAAAATTGTTTCTATGACAAAACTATCTTCAGTAAAGTTTGAAATTTTAAAACCATATAGGAATATACATACTGAAGTACGTCGACAAAGAAAAAAAAGAAAATCTAGGAGATGATTGTTTTCCAGTGGGAAAATCAATTAGTTTATATACTCTTGTAACTCGTAGGGGTGCAAATTTGGGTTACCCTGGGACATCTCCTTCAGTTGTCTAACCATCACCACCGGTACCCCTTCACCCCCATTTCACTTTGCAACAAAGTGGAATTAACTTATTATGTTTCAATAAAGATTCTAGATTTACCAAAGTAAATATAAATGTTTACTCAGGTATTCAAAGCAATTTTCAGCAACTATTTTTCATTTTGATTCTATTTATTTCAATATATCTCAATATTTTTCATTTTGATTCTATTTATTTTAATATATCTCAATATTTTTACAAACTTTAATAGAATTGAGCCCAAAATTTATAAACGGGACTCTCTTCTATTGAATATCGCATAAAAAATATTTATAGTATAATCGGATCATCAAATATAGATAAAAATGGGAAAAGGCTCATGAATTAGCCTCTCAATTATACTTATTGATTTTGTGTTCAATCTGTTTACTTTACTTCTAATTTTTTATTCCTCTTTCCATTTTTTTATTTAATTATTAATTTTTTTTTTTTTTTTTTTTCAAAATTTATCCACTTGTTTTAAGCCATACACACAGCCTAATTTACTGTTGGTTATTTATAGACAATAAAAAAAAAAAAAACAGTGTGTCGGTCCACTACCAAAAAACTTTGTTGAGCGATCTGAAAATCAATTGTTATCCTTTATTTTTGTTAAGTAATCATATAACAATAATACTGAGAGTATACACCACCAATATATATATATATATATATATATATATAAAAGTTAAATACAACATTAAATAAACATTAAAATAAAATGTTTAAATCAAAAGTGAAACATAATCATGAAATTATGATTACCAAAAAATGTTATGTGCCCCTCCCTCCCTCTTTTTAATAGATATGTGCGTAAATTTATTATTTTATTGTCAAACTCAACTCCTTTTTCAATTCAAATTGCGCCCACTCTACTAAATGGGGTTTTTATTAGGCTTTTTGTAGATTTTTTTTTTTTTTTTTTTTTTTTTTTTTTTTTTTTTTTTTTTTTTTTTTTTTTTTTTTCTTTTTTTTTTTTTTTTT
>JASTUB010000501.1:0-10826 GCA_031124825.1 Saccharomycopsis vini
TTATTATTATTATTATTATTATTATTATTATTATTATTATTATTATTATTATTATTATTGTTGTTGTTGTTGTTGTTCTATTACAGTAGTTAATCCTAACAACAAAAAAAAAAGAAAAAAAAAAAAAAAAAAGAGAGAGATAAAGTTTCAATCCGAAAGCCAAAACTGAATTTTCAAATTCTCAACAAACTCCGGTGATAAGTAATATGTCTCGGTCCCTAAAGTTTTCTCGTAGAACGCAAACAATAACTTGATATTCCATAAATCATTGATATTACGAGGGTTTTTTATCATGTCTTTAATTTCCAATCTTGCATTGTTGACCATTAAATTATCAGACAGGTCATATTCATTCAAGTTGTGACAATCTTCAAATAACATATCGAACGCTTTATCCACATTATCTTTTTTTCTTTCCTGAAACTCGTCAGAAATGCTATTCATAATTGAATTGAACAGGCTATTCAACCCTTTCAGGTGTTCTTTTCTCTCATAAACATATGCCGTTAGATTTTTGCAGAAATTTTCGTAAAGATCCTTATCATTTTCCAACTCTTCTATGGACAAAAATACCTCAAAATGATCTTTAGAAATTGTTCTTATTGAGCTTATTTGCAGCAATTTAGGAATTAAACAGGGAGTTTTAGCTTCGTAAGTTTTGCTGTTTTTGAGAGTCACTTCAATTGGTATACTAATTGGCTTTTCTGTTTCAACATCCCTTAAAATTAAACATCTTGGTTTAGTCGCCATTACCCAAAAGTGTCGCAAAGCTTGTAGATAAATTTCAGATTCTGTGCCGCCAGCAGGAGCAGGATATATTGAAGTAAATAGAGCGGCGATGGAGAAGTTAGAGTCATCAAATGCATACTCACCACTTCCCAAAAACAAAAAACCTAAAGCCATACTAATGGCTGCATAATTTGAATAAAGCATGCTCTTTGTTGTTCGATTATGTAATAATCTCAATCGTCTGAAAGTATTTAAATCACCAGTTCCAGCCATAATGATACTGGCTGAAAGTGCGACTGCATCTTGAATTATTAAAAGTGATGCTTGAGTGATCTGCTCATCAAATGATTTGGCCGTGCCTTCTGTAAGTCTTATAAAATGATCTAAATAGAATAATACTGCTTCAATAGCAACCACATCCGCAGTTGATGCATATTTTAAAGCAATAGATACACACGCACCGCCAATACAATTAAAGTATGCTAATTGATCACTATCCAAATAAGTTATTTTCTCAATTTGGAATTTTTTCAAGAGGCACAGAGGAATTTGAGAATCTACCCAAATTCTAGTCGTACATATATCATCCCAAAGAATCAAATTTTTAACAACAACACGCAACAAAAGTAGATCAGGTCTAATATAATCTAACAACTTCTCGGTCTCAGGTGGCGCCAATTTAGAAGCAATGTTATAATTCCCTGTTTTAATGTAGATAAATCCTAAAGCAACTATAGATCCGGGTGCAGATTTGTCAAATTCCAGATCGCCTTGAGCATCTTTCAATGAAGCTGACATCGCCAAGAGCTTGTCTGTCAAGAAGTTATCATTTAGCCCACTCATATTGTTTCCTAATCCAAGATTTATGTACCCTAGAGCAATACCAGCAGCCAATCTATAACCTTCATCAGCAATCAGCATATCATTAAGAATGATTCTGTTACTAATCAGAGAAAGCAAAACTTCGCTCATTCGACGATGTTGAGACTCTAAATACAATAACCCAATCCCAACAAGTCCAGCAGTTTGAACAGGTAATGGCACATTCAAATCAGTAGATCCTTGTGGCAAAAAAGCGAACACATGAATTGCCAATACACTTCTCAAGATTTCATTCATTGTACCTCTAGCACTCGCTGATAAACCTAATAATAATCCCACACTTGTATGAGTGTGCTTCGGTCCCAAATAATTATAAATATGCCAATCTTCAAAGTCCTTCAAATGTCCATTCAATCCTAAAGCTAATAAAAACCCACCATGCTGAGATTTGAGGGTGGCAGGTTTATTGAATGCAATCCAATTGCCAACAATATTCTTAGCATTTTTCAAAATAGTCATACCAGCTGAGGCGCCATTATGAAAATATCCCCAATCAATAATTTCAGATGAAACCAAAGTTCTATCTAAACTAAGCTTAATATTAGCTGGCATTATCAAAGTTTCAAAATTCAATTTAGGAATCGGGAATTTCTCAGTTAATATTGGTACTCTGCTAGATAAAAAAAGGGCACCTCTACCTAATGGGATTGTTAAAGTCCGATACGAAGCCAAAGATGTCAATTCTTTCTGCATAGTAACTAATTCATGATCATCTATATTGGAAGGTGCGTTCAATGTTACTGTTTGAACTTTTGAAGATTGTAACATTTTTGTGATCTCGTAATAACGGCGGTCTTCTGAAAAAATAAGTCTAGTGATAAGTAATTTTTCAGCCTCTGATTGAACATCCCACGAAGTAAGTGGCTCACCAGTCTTTATTGATTGAATAATTTGATGAACATCTTTTGTGTTATTAGGGTTATTAGGAGCAATTACCCTTTGACTATTATTCTTTTCGCCTCGAATAAATCTCGCTAGGTCTTTTCTCCCTAACAAGTCAATGTAGTCCAAAGGTGACACTACTGACGCACTATTTTTACAAGACGCTAAATATTCCCTTAAAGGCAATGATATTCCTATCGGGTACGTGTCCAAATCATGAGAGTCAATTCCATATTCAACCATCAAGTTGACAACATCAATAACAGAAAATTGAGCAGAAACAATAGCTTCAAAGATCCGTAGAGTGTAGAATGTTCTTGGAGTTATGACTTCGTCTATACTATCATTTTCTTCTGAAAGTTGAGAGAATGTAATAAAAGGGGTTATACGATCAGTAAATATACTGCATAATGACTTTAATAAATTTGGGGGATTTTCAAATGGCTGCGGAGTTCTGAAACGAGTTTTCAAATCAAGGATAGAGCTCACATCCTTTGTCTCTAAGTGATATTCATACCAACCACTTGACCATCCCATCCAGCAAACAAACTGGGCAATCAATACGCTCAATTTCAGATTTGTTAATACCTCCAACTTATTTAAATTTAGCTCTTCTTTAATCAAATGGAGCGCAAGTATAGAATTCGGCGCTAGATCATTTAACGAACTTTCATATTTTTTACTGAGCTTCAAGTTTTGTGATTGATTCAATAGATTCGCATTTGGTAATTGTCTGATCACTTCATTTTTCTGCCCGCTTTTAAGGAGATCGTTAAAATCTGTACCATCTGGGACAAATATTGACAAGAGAGTTATTATTAATGCTTGCCAACCTGATCCACTTTGATCGAAAGACAAAGCAGTGCACCATTTAAGCCAGATATACTCGTAAGCATAAGGTCCAAATATATGTTTAAAAGACTCAAGACATTTGAGAGTCAAATTATCTGCTGGTTTAAGCAATAATTGAAAAAGCTTTGTCAGGCCATCTTCTCTTTCGAACGCAACTATATTCTCACATGAATCTGTAAACATCAGGATGTCCAGACCCAACTGTTTTAAGCTGATTTTATGTGATCTTAATCCTAAAAATGGGTGAACAAGATTTATAGTTTTCGAGTCGGAGCTTAGCACTATTAGATATCCATCATGACCATTATTAGATGATAAAGGAATAGCATCTGAACATTTTAAAGTGAATGAGCTTTGATATGAAGGTAAACTGACAGAATTATTAGAAGATTTAAATATAAGAACTTCTGTGGCTTTTGTTTCTTTGTTTACAATCACAATACCTTGCTTGCCTCTAAAATTCAAATTGAAAATTTTTAAGCTATCTTTACTGTATTTGTACTGGACTTTCTCAATTTTTGTTAGTACCGCATCTTTCCTAAAAACTTCAGTACTAAATGTGTTTACAGTGCTTGTAAAACTAGTTTCATTGATGTCAAGATTTGTTATGTCTAAAGCGCTATTAACCGCCATTCTATCATAACACAACTCAGAATGTGAAATAGATCGGCGAGATTGAGTTGCATTTTTATTGTCGGTAAGCGCTGTAGTTTGAGACGCTATATTTAGTGGATCATTTATTTCCTCTTCATTTAAAAAACCGGAGATAGGCATAGAAGATTTCCTTGAAATGGATCTTTTTCTTAATGATGATTTTCTACCAATTGGTTTACTCTTGTTCCTCGTTAAGTATCTAACATGGTAAATAGAGATTATATTTATTGTGGGATTGAAAGTGACTGCCAAAGAGCACTTTGATGTTTCTGGAAACCAGACAATCTCTTCATTCGCAGCAAAAGATGATATCGAAGATGACACAATTAAACCAAGATCAGATAAGGGATCTACCAAAGTGAAGAAGTTTCCTTTGTTGTTTGAAGCTGTTGCTGAATTAGGATTTTGATCCAGTGGTGTCGAAAATATTGGGATTGAATCATGTAAAACAGGTGTTTTCCGCTCTAAAATTAGACCATTTTCAAATGGAAGAGCCTTTGTCACATTAAATGGGAAACTGACAATGAATGGTTCATCATCTTCGTAATAAACATAAGCTCTATCTTTCAAAACCACTGTCAATGTTTTTTTCTTTTTCTTTTGAAGATGTGAATCAGATAATTTATTATTGTAATATACTATGTGAGCACTGAGAATTTTCATCTCAGGATTGTCATATTTGAATTTCCTCATTAGTAAATTGTGTTTATACCATAATGCCTCTTCTGAGTTGTGTAGAATAATTTCAGAATCTGGATACAAGGATATTTTATAGTCTGTTCTTTCATTTATCTCACTGATAGCATCAGGAGTGACATCTATTGATTTCAAGCCTATCCTCTCACTCATCAGTAAATATCATTGACTTTCAAGACTATATAATTGGACTCAATCGCTTTGCTCAGCTTTCTAGGAGCTTTGGCGTTTACAATTCCGTGCTTCATTTCTGTTGATGTTTTTTGATTTCGTAATTATCGATGAGCGTGCATTTAGCAAGTTTTCATACAGCGTAAATAAACATGCTGTGGCTTAATTAACAGTCTATTCACTTAAAGAAACACTATTTTATATTCCTTTGTGTCAAAAAAATCTCTGTTTCAATTCTAATATTGATTTTAAATGCTTGAAGCTATAGTATCTATATAGAATGAATATCTAATATCAGATATATCCTGAGAATTTCATATAATTGGTAACAAGTTCTATTTTTTTTCGTTCTATTTTTTTTTGTGTGTGCTGTTTTTTAAGGGCCCTTTTTTCCATTTTTTTTTTTTTTTTTTTTTTTTGTTGTAATCACTAAGCAGCTGTTTATGTATGACGATAGTCAAATCAGCGACACAAGAAAATAAAACTATACTGAATCGATGATCTTAGATCTTATTTCAATATTTGTGGGCTTTGGGCTAATATTTCTTCACATTTTCAATAATCAACCAATATCATCGGCAATTGGTTTTGGAATATTGGGGTATCAAGTCCTGACGTATCTCATCCCAAGATTAGGCGCTTCATTTATAAAAATTGGCTTAAAAGGAAATGATTTGTCTAAACCAAATAAACCTTTATTGCCTGAATGTATGGGGGCTGTCTCTGCTGTGGTTTACTTGTTTATCATGTTTTTTTTCATTCCATTTATCTTCATTCCAATAATGATTGTAAATACTTCTGGAGGAGGGAATAGAGATGATGTGAAACTTGATAATAATCAAGACACAAGCTCACTTTTCCCACATTCGAAATTGATTCAATATTTGTCTGCTGTTTTGTGTTTAGAAAGTCAAATATTATTAGGTATTGCTGACGATTTGTTTGATGTGAAATGGAGACATAAATTTTTCATGCCAGCAATAGCGTCCATTCCTCTTTTAATTGTTTACTACATTGATTTTGGAGTTACATCAATTTTAATACCAAGCATTGTTTCCGAATATCTAGGAAGAAGCACAATTGATTTAGGGTTTTTATATTACGGTTATATGGCTTCAATTGCGATTTTCTGCCCTAATTCTATCAATATTTTAGCTGGGGTCAATGGATTAGAAGTTGGACAATCAATTGTTTTGGCGCTAATATTTTTGATCAATGATTTTTGTTATTTATTATTTTCCAAGTTTCCTGCTTCTAAATCATCTCATTTATTTTCGGTTTGTTTGTTAATTCCTTTCTTGGGTGTCAGTTGTGGATTATTGAAATACAATTGGTATCCTGCAAGAGTATTTGTTGGTGATACATTTTGTTATTTTTCGGGTATGGTTTTTGCTGTTGTTGGTATATTAGGCCACTTTTCCAAAACCTTGTTATTATTTTTCATTCCTCAAATTTTTAATTTCATTTATTCAGTTCCTCAATTATTTCATATCATTCCATGTCCAAGACATCGTTTACCAAGATTCGACACAAAAACAACACTAATGTATCCTTCAATGGCAGTATTATTTGATGATGACGATACTTCTGGCAAGCTATCTAAATCTCCAAAATTTAAGTTATTAGCTGTTAAAGGCCCATTGATTCAAAATACTTTGAAATTCTTATCTAAAATTAAATTATTGAAAATCAAAGAGATAGAGGTTGAAGTTAACGGATCCAAAGTAAAATATGTTAAAGAGTGTAATAATCTTACATATATTAATCTTATACTAGTGTGGTTTGGACCTTTAAGAGAAGACAAATTATGCTTAACTATCTTAGGGACCCAATTTTCTATCGGCCTACTAGCAATAGTTGGTAGACATGCAATTGGACATTTTATATTTAAATCTGACAATTTGTGGAGCTAGATTTTATTAAAAGAACAATTTATTATTAATTAGAAATATAATAAAATGGAGCTTTATTTTATATTTTTGTTTGCTTTGTGTGATACATTCCAGTAAGTTATTACATTCGGTGAGTGATGTCTCATACTGGAAAAAAAAAATAAAATAAAGATACCAACTAACAAGAAAGAAAAAAGAGGGGGAGACCATATAAGCCGTAATTATGTCAAAATAGATCTCTGAACGCTCACTACAGCATAAGAAGTCGTTGAATTTGAAAAAAAAAAAAATAAAAAAAAAAAAAAAAAAAAGAATAAAAAAAATACGGACCGACACCATTGGAGTTTGATGCTTCACCTAATAAATTTCATGATTTACAAGGTTACTTACCCGATTTATTTACAAAGTGGCAAAAAAGTAGCTATGAAAATGTTTGGAAGGGGGAGTATTAAGTTACTCTAATAATTGTAAATTTAGTAATCAGAGTTAAGAGAAATAAATAAAAAAACAATTGCAATTCAATTAGAAATGTCTCTATGATAAAGAGTAGGAACCCAGAAGGTGACCTTATATATATATAATTATTATATATGAAACGTTAAAAATGTATCATCGGAGAGTCGGAGCCAAGGATGTAGAAGTTAAAAAACGAGGTGAGTTTGTATTTTAATGCATCAATGACGTTTATTGGCTTTTTTTTTTTTTTTTTTTTTTTTTCTCAGAGAAAGAAAAATTAAAATAAAAATAAATAAATAAAAAAAAAAAAAATTCTTATCTGACGCCGCTTTCCTAATACGGAAGGGTTGAATACAAAAATAGTAATATTGCATAACAAAAATTGTTAGGAGCACCAATGCACACAAGGTAAGAAAAAAAAAAAAGATAGGATTCTCTAAAAGAGTGCATCAAGTCATTCCAGCCACACGTTATTTCTCAATAGAAGGGCTATCACCAGTAGAATTAATCAAAGTTTTGTGTCCATATATAAAAAAAAAAAAAAAAAATCTTATTGAAATATCACTCAAAATTTAAAACACATCTAGATAAAAATAAAAAGTGAATTAATAACAGAAAAAAAAAAATTGAAAAGAATGATGCAATTAATAAAGAAAAAGAAAAGAAAAGAGAGGGAGAATTTAAAATAAAATTCCCTCAAACAAAAAAAATTTGCAGTCCATGTACTAATATGTGTAAACCTGATGATAAATACGTCAAAAATAGAAGGGAATTTACTGCAATTCCCAACTCAATGGATCGCTCACTGGATGGAGCAACCGGAACCAACGCTTTCTAACCGCCTTTTTTTTTATTTTTTTTTTTTCTTTTTTTTTTGTTTTTTTTTCGGTAATTTTTTTTTTGTTTTTTTTTTTGTTTTTTTCTTCGCCCATGCTATATAAACAATTTGAGATCCTTTTTCCAAACCATTTTCTAACTCAATTGCTTACAAATTTTCTTCTTTTTCCTCTCTTGAATTTTTGTTTATTTCTTTAATTCATTTCATCAATAAATCTATATCTTCACAATGTTGCCTCCAGGTGTTATTTTGGTTTTCTGTATCATTTTCGTCGTTGGTAAGTAATTACTCTTTTTCAAGTGTTGTTCACCAAATAATAATAATAATAATAAAAAAAAACAAAAAAAACATATATATTCAATTGAGTTGCATTGTGATAATAAGAAATCATAAACTAACCTGAAATCGTATTTTAGCTTGTATCGTTGTCTTCCTTCGTGCTGCCAAATACATCAAAGAAAGAAAGAGAGCTGCTGCTAACTACTAAGCAACTTAAAAAGATGTTGTACCAACCCTTTTTCGAACAAATCCTTTAGTTCAAATATAAATCTATAGATATGACACACTTTATTTAAACTTAATGGGATTATATTTTTTTCCCACTAATTTAATCTTAATTTTAAGTTGAATAACATGGCATTTTCAAAAGCAATGGGTTTTGTTGATATCTTTTATTGACTATTCAATCTCATTATTTGTTATTACTGGTGGTTTGACTTTTTTTTTTTCCTGCTATTTTACTTTTATCCAACTAATTGTTCTTTTTTTCTAATTCTAATAATTTAACTTCAAAATTCAAAGTGTTCATTTCGTAAAATCAATTTGACTAAATGTTTTGGTCTCCCAAAGTAACTATTACTTTTTGGTTGATTTTCATTTGTTTTTTTTCTGCGGACAAATGCTGGAATTTTAATTGGGTATGAATAATATTTTATATAGGGAAAAAAATAAAGAAAGAAAAAAAAAACACGACCTAAATTATAAGTAGGTATGGCATATGAAAAAAAGATCTCCCACTAGTAGGTTTTTCAATCCGTAAATAAATTGAAAACCACCTTAGCTCTAAGACAATCGAGAGTTTACGTTTCTCTTAATTTCTCTTCGTAATTTGGCCTGTCGGCTAGTATACTATAAGCCGACATTTAGGAGCAAAAAATAGTCGTTGTCGATACCAACCAAAATACAATACGAATAATAATAAATCGAAATAATAACACATCGAAATAATAACAATAATATTGATAATATTAATAATAGTACAAAATATAAAAACCTAGTCAATAAATCAAATAATAAAAATAAAAATACAAAAAGATGTCCAGATACAACACACACAAAAAAAAAAAAAAAGAAAAAAAAATTTTTTAAATCAGTAAAAAATAAAGAGAACACACACATAAAGTAAAACAGAGGCAATAAATAAATAACCAACCAATCTTAAAAGATAATTGTAAGTCAAGTAAAAACAATATACGAAAACAAATGCCAAAAAGAAAAAAAAAAAAAAAAAAATCAAACCGGGACCTGAATAAACAAAAAATTAATAAACTTTTCTTCATAACGAAATTCATGTCAATAAACCTATTTTCAACACAGGATCTATCAGTTGGTCTTCAACATTTTTTGATATCGTTTTACCTAAAATACCTTTAGTAGTGAGATCATCAATCACTATTGAATCAACATTCGTAGTATCATTATTATCTTCACATAATGTAATCCCGTTAAGTTGTGAATTTTCGTTAACTTCACTCTCATTACTTTTACTATTGATATTACTATCAACATTTCCCCTGATTTTGTTTATGGAATGGGTCACGGATTTAAGAGTGGTATCTTGATCCAACATCTCATCACTATCATCATCCCAAAGATTACAACTATTCATGCTTCCACTATCATTGGTACCTTCACCCATAGTATTCAATGAAAATCTGAATTCTGGCTCAGTCATCCAACTGGGGTCAGCATCATTACTGATTCTGGCACTTGTCGTTGCAATTTTGTCCATTTCGTCATTTTGAGCTTCCATAGCATTGACAAATTGAAGTCTATCAACAAATGAACCCAGAAACATGTCCTCATGAGTGGTAAGGTGTGTTTCTTCAGTAGTGAGGGCTGAAACAAGTCGGTGTGATACCTCATTCACATCTTCATCATAATCATCAGCATCATAATCATCAGCATAATCGAGATCATTCTTTCTTGACTTTCGCAGAGTAGCTCTTTTATTGGTAGTTGTTCTTCTCCTTGTAGTTTTTCTCTGTTTGCCAGGTTCTGTGGTTCCAGGTAATCGTTTTCCCGCAACTTGATAAGGGAGTCTACCGTTTGAATTCTTCATAGTTTTTGCTCGTTTATTGGGAGTTTTTCTTTTTTTATTATTACTATTTGGTGAAGATGGTACGGCGGTGATTGTATAACTTGATACCCCAGTTTTCTCAATAATCAACTTTGGGCGATCGCAAAATCTAGTGCCCTTTGCTTTCTTTCTTCTTTTAAAATCCACCACAATTACATTGCTACTATCTCCAAGTTGCAACTCATCATAAAATTCACGTATAAATTGTTCTTCATCTTCTTGTGGGTCATAATCATCCTCCAGTGAATCTTCATCTTTGAATACTAGTTCCCTTTGTTTTGCTTTCCTCTTCCGCTTGTTTTTTACTTTTTCTTTTATTTCTTGTTCTTGCTCTTCACTTTCTTCTTCTTCTTCTTCTTCTTCTTCTTCTTCTTCTTCTTCTTCTTCTTCTTCTTCTTCTTCTTCTTCTTCTTCT
>JASTUB010000502.1:0-10797 GCA_031124825.1 Saccharomycopsis vini
TAAAATTGGTAAAAAACTTGGTGCAAAGGTTACCCCCATGTGCATTTCAAAAGTGGTGGATTCTATTATATATATAATTTTTTATTTTTATTTTTATTTATTTTATTTTTGGTGTGGTGTTTAGTGATGATCAGTGACTACCAAACATTTGCATGACTTTTATTTGATCAACTAGCTTTATATTTTCGAATGTCATTTTCAAACTCACAGACGGTGAAAGTGATCCTACTAGGAGATCCTTACGTTGGTAAAACTTCACTTCGTGCTCAATACATTCATCATATTTTTTCAAACTCGTATCGAGAAACCGTGGGTGCAGATTTCTTATCTAGAAAACAGTCGATAGTAGTACCATCAGATCCTACGACTTCTAATGATGATTCAAATACACAAGTTGATGTTTATTTACAAATTTGGGATACTGCTGGTCAAGAACGTTTCAATGCAATAATCAAAAACTTTTATCGTGGTACAGATGTGGCTATTTTTATATATGATGTATCAAGGCCCGAAACTTTTCATGGTTTAAAAACTTGGATAGATCAGTTTTTGGCAAATATTGGAAATTCAAAACCTTCGATCTTAATTGTTGCCAATAAATGCGACAAACCAATAACTGAGCACATGATAAGCCTACGACAGTGTAAAGAATTTTTAACTGAAAATTACATTGATCCATATATTGCAGATATAGAACATGATATTTTTTACATATCTGCAAAAGATTCAAAAGAAACAGAAAATTTGTTTGCAAGAGCCGCATTGTTGGGATATCAGAATGTCAAAAAAAGTGAAAATAATGCCATATTGAGATTCGATGGAGTAGATATAACAGATACTTCAGATTCCAGACCTAACCAAGGTGGTGGTGGGTTTCTTGGTTGTTGTTAATTTTCACAAGAATTGGAATAATTTGCAAACAAAAAAAAAAAAAAAAAAAAAAAAAAAAAAAAAAAAAGGAGATTTCAGACTCCTTTCTCTCTCTTCCTCTATATTTTTGTTGTTATTATTACTATTAGTATTTTGAGTTTTTGATTTTTCAGGTAATGTTCTTTTGTTTCGTTAAGTCATTTCGTTCATTCGTGTCTTCTTTTCGTTTTCATTTTGTTCTTTGTTCCTTTTACTTTTTTTTTCTTAAAAAAAAAAAAAAAAAGTAAAAAAGTAACCTCTATTTCTACTCTGTCCTCTTTTAATTGATTTTTTGATTCAGATCTTTGTGCCTATTCTTCTTATTCTTTTTTTTTTTTTTTTTTTTTCCCCTCATAATTATCAAGTTATCGCTGCTAATAGACCTTCTCCCAGTTGCTCCTGTTTGTTCGTTCTCCTTTGTTTGGTTTTTTTTTTTTTTTTTTTTTTTTTTCCGTCTTCACTCTTTTAAACTTCTAATTTAGACTTTTGCTTAGCATTGCTTTCTTTTTTAACTCTTATCTTCTTGATTCAACTTCTAACTTAAAAGTTGCTATCTCAATTCAAATTTTTTATTGTTTCTGTTTTAATTTTTGTTTGCTTTATTTTAGTTTATTTCAATTGACTTTATTTTAATTTAGTTTAGTTTAGTTTAGTTTAGTTTAGTTATCTTTCTTTTTCTCTTCAAGACAAGTTAACTGTGATATTTTTATGATAATGTTTTATTGTTATTGCTCTATTATTATTTTTTTTTTTTTTTTTTTTTTTCAAATAAATTAGCCACATATAAGTAATGCTGTCTCATGTTAAAAATGGTAGCGAGTGTAAAGGAGGGAAGGGTCAAAGAATAATAAAATGACCTGAGAATGAGGTTGCAAAGTATGAAAATAAACTTATTCGAGCAATCAGATGATGAATTCATGAAATCCTTGGTTGCATTTTTTTTTTTTTTTTTTTTTTTTTTTTAATTGTTTTTTTTTTCATTTCTCATATTTATAGAATATCTGTCATCCATAGTCCACACATCTGTAAAAAATCAAAACTATCTGTTGATCCCATCAAATTCAGAAATTGAGGGGCAACTAGTTACAGTTTGAAACTGATTCATTATTATTTAATCAATTCAAATGAAAATAAAAACGTTTTTTATTTTTATATATTTTAGCAAAAGGAAAACAAGTTATGATAATAATAGCGACAATACCAACCAACAATAAAGAACAGGGCTTTTTGAATGAAAATAAAAAATAAGTAAAAGAAATAAAAAAAAAAAAATGAATCAATAAACGTGGTGCTTGCGGATGAGATAAATAGAAATGAGATAAATAGAAATGAGATAAATAGAAATGAGAAAAGTAAGAGAGATATAAAGAAAGAGAGCAAGAGATAGTGAGAGAGAAAATAAGTAATCAAAATTCTCAAGAGAATGAGCTTCCAAAACCAGACCTAATCTAATAAGATTAAAATCACCTCTTGTAACTCCATTACTAGTGTATCATGTGAAATACCAAAATAGTGTTCCCACTATAGCAAAAAAAAAAAAAAAAAAATGGATTACTAACAAAAAAAAAAGTATTAAAAAGAAGAGAGAGAAAAAAATAAAAAAAAGTTTTAATATAGCTATTGCTAGTTAGTTTTACCATTAGATGGAGATGTGCTTCCATTTCTCATAGTCAAGGGATATAAATCGTAATCTTCATCTTCACTACTATCATCTCCTGTGCTTAATTTAAAATCAACGTAATCATCAGTGCCTAATGCTTGCTTACTCTCTTGTAAGGAACCTAAATCACCAGGTGTCATCAACAGTAAACGATCTCTTGGAGATCCTGGAGCAGAAAGAGGTCTTGTTAATTTTACGACCGAAGAATTTGCAAATGGATTAGATCCATGTTTGAACTGATCTGGATAAGCTCTCTTTAAAGCCAATTGACGGGCTTTAATATATTCAAGCCCCATTCTTTTCCAGTCCAACACTTCTGATAATCTTTCGGTACGATTACGTTGATTAATACGTTGTCGTCTGCTTTTATTGACAAATTCTTCCATATAATCAACTAGTTGATTAATTGATTCATCAACGCTTTTCATACGACGATCAACTATGTAAATACCATAATCAGAAGCATTTTCAATTAGATCCTCCATGTAACCGCCAAATCCAGATAAATTGGTAGTAATACTTGGAACCCCCATAACCGTACATTCGGCTGGAGTATAACCCCAAGGTTCATAATATGATGGAAATACACCCAAATGGCACCCACGAACAAACTCTTCATAATCCAAAGGCAAAATAGGATTGTTTGAGTTTAAGAATTCTGGATGGAAAATAATCTTGACTCGATCTTCCAGAGAATTGAATAATTTGACGCGACGTATCTGATTCAAAATTGGGTCATTAGCATCATCATTCATGTTATGAGTGACAATAGGTGGAAGAGAATCTCTTTTTAATGCATAAACACGTCTTTTCAATAAAACTCTATCTGCAGGTTTGATCAAGTCATCCAAACTTGGAACTTCTTCACCATGTTCACTGTATCTTGCACAGTGTTCTAATAAACGACGTTCTATATTTTCACTAATTTCACTCACACTATTTTCCAAGGCTTTTATCACAGCTTGACCTTTCAATGTTTCAGAAGTATATGAACCTGTTGATGCTGGCATGATGATAAATGCCACAACAGTTTTTTTCGATCCAGATTCTTTTAAACGATGATTAAGTCTAGCTAATGATTCAATAAAAACATCAGCACCTTTATTACGATATTCATAACGACCAGAAATGAAAAAATACAAAGTATTTTCTAAATCAAAATCATATTTCCCATAAAAATGACCTCTTATAAAATCATTGATTTTTTCCTTCTTTTGGGCATGCAAATTTTGAAATTCATGAACTGCTTGAAACTTTATCACATTTAAACCATTTGGTAAAACTCCATCAGGTTTCCTTTTTAGCAAATGCTCTGCCTCAAACGCAGTGATATGAGAAACAGTAGTAAATACATCTGCGCAATGGGCAGCGGCTCTTTCAACACAATAACGATGATAAATACCTCTTTTACCAGCTTCAGAATCCACATCAATGTTAGCCAAAGTGTTGTAAAAGTCGACATTACCAGCACATAAATAACGACCTAACAAGGTAGCATGAGTGGTGAAAATAGTTGTCACATCTAATCTTCTTTTTCTGCATAGTGGCAAACAAACCCCTGCTAACCATTCATGACAATGAGCAATAACCGCACGATCTCTATCATGATAAACCAATTCTCCCAAAAACCAAGCAACCAAGTAACCCAACAAAATGGCGTCATTAGTTTCTGTGTCATTTTGCGGGGTTGGAATTGCCGACAAACTCCACAAATCGCTTTTCCATTCATCTAAAAATCCTTTGGCAGAATCTAAATCAAATAAAAGAACTCGTGGAGCCCCTTCGATAAGCCATCTTCCATACTTCCAACGAATTCCACGAGATGACATTGCTTCTAAACTTTGACGGATAAATGGGTCTTTCACTTCCAATTCCTCGACTTCAGTCGAAGCGGAGACATGATTAAGGGGTCCAATAAGACAGTAACGATGACGATATTCAGCAACAGTTATTGGTGCTTTTGATTTTAAAACCGAATAAATACCACCAACTCGGTTGGCAACTTCTGTTGCCACTTCAAAAAGTAGATGATCTTTAATATCTCTTGTCATTAAATTGGAGGTTATTGTTTTTTTCTTTTTCTCTTTTAGTTTTCTTGAGACTCTAAACCTAGTAAATAACTCCTAAGCTTCTGTATCAAAATCTGTATATAAAAGAACAACAATTTGTTATAATTATCAATATAATCGAAAAAGAAAAAAAAAAACTAATGATTTTATTCAAATTTTCTATTTTTGTATATGCAGTCTATTTATATCTTTTTTATTTTGCTATTGAAATGATACCAATCAATGCTAAAAGTTATTATATTATTCCTCCTCTATTTTTCTTCTTTTTTTTTTTTTTTTTTTTTTTTTTTTATTATTATTATTTATTTTCGTGGTAGTAGAGACTCAAAAAGTTCATCAAGGGAAGAAAAGGAATTTTTTTTTTTCACACTTGATAGTGTCAGTGCTAAAATGCTGGTTTATAAATAAATATATATAACTTTGACAGTAAATGGATTGCTAATTTAGTCTTGGGGAAGGGGTGTTTTACGTCGGGTATTGTCCCCTTCTTTCCCTATAGTAAGAAAAACACCCTGTCTTGTGGGGAAGACATGTCTGCAGGCTGATAAAACCAGCCACAAACGTCCAAGTGTGGAAATAGTAAATATAAAGATATGCTTCTATTTTATTTTTGATTATACAAAAGCCCGGGATTGTTCTCAATTTTTCTTTTTTCTATAGTGCTTTGTATTAATTTTAGTTTTTATTTTATTTTTATTTTTTTTTCCATGAAAAAGAAAAAAAAGTTGGAATGAACGTTAATAGTAAGATTATCAAAAAAAAAAAAAAAAAAAAAAAACTGAATAGATTAGAGATTTTTTATCAAAGACATGCACACTGGTGCAAAACAAACAATTTGCGCTCAATATCTGTCATCAGATGCCTTGAACTGCAGCTAACAGCGCGGTATCTAGAGGTGCGATGAGATGATATTTTGCACATTAATTTGATTCTAAATCTTGTAATAAGTAAAATAATCATTTATGTGATGTATATATTTACAGGAAAACAAATTTTTTCTATATATATTAGTAGTATTCTTCATATTTTTTGAAAATGATAGTAGCATTCACACCACCGAACCCAAAACTATTGCTCATAGCATATTTCACTTCTTTTTCCACTGCTTGATTTGCAGCATAGTTGAAAATATAATCTTTTTTGTTACCATCAACGCTTGCAGGAGTTTCAAGATTGAGGGTTGGAGGAATAATGCTGTTTTTCATTGCTAATAATGTGAAAATTGATTCTGCTGCTCCCGCCGCCCCTAATAAATGACCTATACTTCCTTTGTTACTTGAAATAACAAGGTCTTTGCCCTTATTTTCAAATATCAGCTTGATTGCTTTATTTTCAGCATCATCTCCTAATTTTGTGCTTGTAGCATGAGCATTTATATAGTCAATTTTTTCAGGGTTATTTATTAGTCCAGCAGTCTTCAAAGCAGTTTTCATGCTTCTTGCAGCACCTTCTCCCCCTGGAGAAGGCGAAGTTATATGATATGCATCACAACTCATTCCGTAACCAATCACCTCACCATAAATGTTGGTTACACCTCTTTTGAGAGCATGTTCTAAACTCTCTAATACAACCATTCCACTTCCTTCACCTAAAACAAATCCGCTTCGTGATTTGTCAAATGGTCTACTTGCCTTGTGTGGTTCATCTCCAAATTCATGAGTGACACTTTTTGATCTTGCAAACCCCGCTAACGCCAAAGGATGAATGGTACTTTCAGTGGCACCGCAGACCATCACATCAACATATCCGTCTTTGACAAATCTATAAGCGTCGCCTAACGAATTTGTTCCCGTTGCACAAGCAGTTGATACTGTATGTGATAAACCTTTCAATCCAAATTGTAGCGCCACTGCTCCTGCTGCCATATTATTCAAATATTTAGGAATCATCAAAGGTGAAACTTTCTTATATCCTGAATTGAACATTGCTGCAGCGTTTCCTATCAAGTCATCAAATGATCCGATACATGATCCTACCACTGTTCCGGTGTTATATTGTTGTTCTGGAGTTTCGGGGGTCCAATTGGCATCTTTTAATGCTTCTTGAGCAGCAACTACGGCATATTGTGAGAACAAGCCCAAACGTCGAGAATCTTTTACATGATCTTTGATATTGAATTTTCCTTCATCAATTGAGCCTCGAGGAACAATTCCCACTACTTTGCTTGGAATTTGTGCATAATATATTTGATTTTCCTCTGAAAGGTTAGGAATATCCTTAGTATTAACGAGTCCTGATTTATTGGCAATTATTCGAGAAAAATTAAGACCAGTGCCCACTCCTAATGGAGTAACAAGACCTAATCCTGTAACCACTACTCTTCGAGACATTTATAAGCTCTAACGCCCCCACACATATATTACATATTGGTTTATCAAAATTTATGAGACGTCTTTATTTTTCTTTTTTTTTTTTTTTTTTTTTTTTTTTTTTCCAAAGGTTATGAGTTTTTACGCGCACCTAAAAAAATTGATCTGTTGAAAATTCAAATAACTTCAAGCTCCATACTGGTTTACTTCCTTTTTTTTTTTTTTTTTGTTTCTTTTTTTTCTTTTTGTCTTTTGAAAAATGAGACATAACAGTTAATCAGATTACCTAAAAACAAGACAAAGATTCAAATAAATAAATAAATGAGGTGTCAATCAAGAGTAGGTATTGAAAAAAAAAAAATAAAGTGATGTTGGTACTAGGAGAATTCAAAATGCAAAACTGAATTATACTGTAGGACCAAGACTATTATATATATATACCAAAAAATATTTTGAAAGTATGGCTTGCACTGTAAAAACTCATTATTAATAGCAATAAAGTTAAATTTTAAGGACAAGATAAAGGTGAGATTTATCGAAGATTCCATTTTTATTTTTTATTTTTCATTTTATTTTGTATTTTTTTTTTTTTTTTTCTTGGATTGTTTGACTATTTCTAGAAAATTTACTAATCAAAGTTGGTCGACTTGATTTTAACTTAGTAGTTGATATCATAAATCAGGTTTGCAGTATTTTCAATTGAATGTATCTGTGTTAATTTAGGAGATGGATCCAATGCTGATGGGGTTCCCGCAAATAATTGTTATGCCACCTTCCCAAAATTATCGTATTTTTTTTCTTGTCTACATAAAGGGATTTTTTATGAGGTCTTCTAGTTTAAGAAAGTAGACTTTCATAATAGAAAAACTGTTTTTATATGTTGTGAGAAGACTATTTTTTTTTTTTTTTTTTTTGTATTTCTTTTTAAGATTATTGTTGTTACGAAGATTGTGAATATTTGGGTATTTTACAATTGTTTAGTTACCGCATCCAATCGAAAAAGAAAAAAAAAAGAAAAGAAAAACAACAAAAATAAATGATAAATATATCGGATTGTGACCCTGTGACTTTTGTTGAATTTATGTAGAAATAATTTTCTTTCTTTTTATTTTATTCAAGACACATAAAACTGTTTGGACGCCAAGAAGATATTAATTTCTTTTTTTTTTTTCAATTTCTTGGAAAAAAAAAAAAAGAAAATTCCGTTGGAATTGGAATTTGGGTAATGCCGTGGGAATTTTTCTTTTAGTGTGCATCCGTGCATGTCGATATGTTTCAAATAAAATTTGCGACTTTTTATGGTAAGTTCAAATCCACCTTGTCAAAATTTTCTGTTTTTTTATTATTTTTTCATTTTTTTAATTTTATTTCCCCCCCTGTCTAATAGTTGTTGAATCTATTTGATATTTGTGTTGAAAATCATAATTCAAACAACATATGAATTGCAGAAGGTTATTATACCAGTATTTTTTTTATTTTTTTTTTTTATTTTTTTTTTTTATTTTTTTTTTTTTTGAAAGTCGTTGGATTTTTTAAATAACAAGCATCAGGCGCCACGACCAAAGCAAACAAAAAGAATAATAAATAAAACAAAACAAAGAGAATATCAAGTGAATAATTTGTATGCCCTCTATAGAGCTTTATATAAATGGAAAGAACAAGAACAAGAAAATTTTTTTTTTTTTTTTTTTTTTGACGTGTCCGAATTAGGAATTAATAAGGGCCGCCATGTAAAAAAAATATTCAAAGACACTTTTGAATTCTCTATTTGTACATTTCTTTGTTTAATTGTGAGTGTGTTTTTTTAGAGTTTTAAATCTTAATTTAATAGCGTATTCAATATTTTATGTTGTATTTTGCATTTTGTTGAACTAAAAAAGAAAAGCCATTTCAAACTCACAAGATGTGGCAAATGAATTTAAAGATAACAAAATATTGATTACAAATGATGATCAATAGATGATAAGAAGATATCAACACTTATCAATTGGGAAAAATCAAAATAAAAATCAAAAAAAATAAAAAAAAAATAATAATTACTGCATCGATACGCGGGAGAAAGAGTTTTTGGGAAATTAATATTTATTTAATCTATTTTGACAGCGCTCAGAAATTTTTTAAAAAAAAAAGAGAATCCAAAACATTTTATTCTGTTCCTTCCCTGTATTCAATACATTTGAAGAAAAGGGTAGAAGTTGGTTATAGTTGTAAAAAACATTTTCCCACGGAATGTTGTGTATGTAGTAGGATCAATATATACAGGATTTAGGCGGGTCTAAAGTGAAATACGAAGAAGCCAATATTTCCTCCTATAAGAATTTGAAATTTTCCCAATTTGATTTCCATAATTCTGGTAGCCGCTTCGAGGCGAATTTTAATCGATTCTTTTATTGCCAAAAAAAAAAAAGAATGCCAAGGGGTTGAAATAGACAGAAGAAGAAGAAAAAAAAAACATTTTTTTTTTATTTTTATTTTTATTTTTTTAAATCTTTTTCCCTTGACATATTTTAAAAAAATCTACACTTCTGTCATATATGATAAGATTGTGTGTATGTTCTAAACCCTTATTAATTAGCTATCAATAGTGAATGATTGGCTTAATCTAAGCAAGCAAGCAAGAGTAGAACGGGTATATATTTTCTATTTTTATTACTAGTAAAAGCTTTTACATTTTAGGGATGTTAGATACATGACGTGATGTGCATTGACTTGTTTTAGTAGTTTATCCAAGATGCCCTACGAATATATATATATACGTGTGTGTGTGTGTGTGTTTAATTATATGTCTACAATGTAAGTTTCACACCATTTATCATTTGTTAAATTATAGTAGTGTGATTGATTTCGCAATTCGTACCATAATCCAACTCACCGTCGCCGGTGCTTTTTTTTTTTTTTTTTTTTACAAGTAAAAAAATTTTTTTTAATTATACATGTAAAAGGTGTTTTCTCTCTTTCAAAAAACAATATTTATTGATTAATTATTGTAATAAATGATTTTATAATTGGAAATATAAGATATTTTTTTTTTTTTTTAATATCAATTGTCTTGATTAATTAGCTTTCGTTTATCATTTTTTTTTTCCTTTTTTTTTTTTTTTTTTTTTTTTCCACTGACACAAATTGGAAGAGCAAAAATCCAGCGGAAGTTTTTTTTTTTTCCTTTTTTTAATTTATTTTGTTTGTTTCTTTTTCTTTGTATTTTTTTTTTTTTTTCCTCCTTTTTTTTTCCTTTTTTTTTTTTTTTGACAGATTTTTTTTTTTTTTTCCATGTGTCAAAATCTTTTGAAAATATTATTATACAATTAATTATTCAGACATCAATTTTCAAATATATGAGAATTAAATAAACTTGAATAGATTTTTCCCCCCTTTCCTCTCCCTTCCCACCCAATAACTATTCCTAGTTGTTTTGCTTTTTTTTTTTTTTTTTTTTTTTTTTCAGTTATTTCTCGCTGCAAAAATGTTATATAACATGGATGCTGTGTTTTTGACCAGATTTGGAATTAGGGCCGCAGTGCCGTTTCTGCAACTAATGCAGCTTGAAGACACAACTATTGCGTCTTTCAAAATTTCTTTTTTTTTTTTTTTTCTTTTTGTTTTTTCACTTCTCCTGCAACGCATTCAGAGATAAGTGCAAACAACCAACATCTATAGATATTGAAACCTCAAAACAATAAAAAAAAACTTTATACACTAAAAAAAGGAACAAAAAAAAAAAAAATAAAAAAATAAAAAAAAAAAAAAAAAAAAAAAAAAAAAAAAAAGCACCTCTATATATATATATATATATGCACCCATATCTCGTTCGACGATAAAATAATTTGAAACATTTATCTTATCTTTTTTT
>JASTUB010000503.1:0-10771 GCA_031124825.1 Saccharomycopsis vini
ACCGACCCGCAAAATTTTTTTATAATTTTTAAAAAAAAAAAAAAAATAAAAAATATTTAAAAAAAAAAAAAAAAAAAAAAAAAAAAAAAAAAAAAATTTTTTTTTTTTTTTTTTTCCCCCCCCCCCCCCCCCCCCCCCCCATCCATATTCCTTTCTTTCACTTTTTATTATTTCCTCACTTAAGCTAAATTATTTGCTAGCAATTCATTCTTTATTTCCTTTGGCTTGTGTGTTTATATACAAATCTTGATTGTACATTTCATAATTGTTACAAATATTAGCTTGCTTAGTGTACATCACTAATAGCAATAAAGTTGATTTTATTTCACATTATATTATTTATTAGTCTTTCCATTTCATCTTCCAAAAATATTAGATTTAGATTTAGTTTGTCAAAAAAAGAAAAAAAAACGAATAAAACAGCAGAGCTCTAGAGGGGGAAAAAAAAGGAAAATATTTACAAAAGAAAATGGAATCAAACGCAATTTGGCCCTTAGTATCCAGTTTTGACACAATACCTGGAGATGTCAAAAGAGTGCCTTGCAAATATATTTTATCAAAGCAAAGTTTAGGAAGTGGTTCCTTTTCAAAAGTTCATGAATGCAAACATATAGAAACCAATAATCATTATGCTGTCAAATTTATTCCTAAAAAATCAAACAGAAATAAAGTCAAATTGATTCAAAATGAGTTCAAAATCTTATCTACCATCACCAAAAAAGATAAGGACAATAATGGATCAAAAAATTTGTTGAAATTACAAGATTGGTTCGAAACCGATGAAGGGTTTTATCTTATCACGGATTTGGCGGTTGGTGGTGATTTATTTGATAAAATCATCGATGATGGTCGTTATGAAAATGAATCTGAAGGAATTAAAATCATAAACTCTTTGGTATCTGGTCTTTTGTTTTTGAAAAAACAAAATATAATTCATAGAGATATCAAAGCAGAAAACATTTTCTTCAAATATAGCAAATCTCGGTATGAAATCTTGATTGGGGACTTTGGCTTATCAACATTTGCTAAATCAGAAAGCGATCCACCAGATCTTGGAGATTTATCCAACATTTTATGCGGTACTTTGAGTTATATGGCACCGGAAATTTTACAAAGAAAATATTATAGTTTTCCAATAGATGTCTGGGCGCTTGGAGTATTGATATATTTTATGTATTGCGGTTATATGCCATTTGATTGTGAAACTGATGATGAAACTAAAGAAGCAATCTTAGGTAGTGATTATAGCTTTGAACCTCCTGAATATTGGGATCATGTTTCCGAAAATATGAGAAAGGTTATTAGAAGTTGTTTTATTGTTGATCAATATGAAAGAATCACTCTTGAACAAATCCATGATCATATGAAAAATTTTGGTAAACGTGATCTTGGAATTAATATTGGCGGTAAAATAAAAACTCTTGATTCTGCCATAGTCGAAGATACTGAAATTTCTAGTGGTAGTAGTGATGATAATCTTGATGTTCATAACGATGGACTGATGTCTAGTGGTCGTACTCCAATAACAAGCGACGAAGGTGAAGATGATTATGAAAATGATTTGGAACGAGAAAAAGCATTAAATTCATTAAGAGAGTCCTTATATGACAGCTTAAAATTAAAATCTGGATCGCCAAATAATGATGTACCGACCATTAAAAAGCTGGTTTTTTTCTTCAATGATTCTGATGACAATTATGCTTTGAGCTCTGCCAACACATCCCAATTGACCCCTGCTACCGTTTCTAATTCTATTTCTAACCCTCACAGCATGTTCAAGAAATCCTTAAGCTATTCTATGTTGAGCGGTATGTACCAAAGATCGAATAGTAATACTTCTTTGAAAGATTTGATTAATAATACAAATTATCATAATCAGCAGCAACAGCAACATTCAAGTGCTCTTAAGACACCATCAAGGGAAGCTATGAAAATGAGCGGGGCAATTTCTTCAACTCCTGAAATGGCGTCTAATTTTCACTTGGCTTCTACCTTTGGCAAACTGAGACTTAATTCTGTTTTCAATAGTATCAATCCTTCTAGAATAAATTCGAGAATTAATTCAGCCAATCAATCTAGAGATCATTCAAGAGATCATTCAAGAGATCCTTCTAGAAATCCCTCAAGAAATCCATCAAGAAACAACGTCAGATTGCAATCAAAAAATAACATAAGGGAACTTTCAAGGCGTCTTTCTTTCAGTTGATTATTTTTTATTATTCGTTTATTTATTTTGTATTTTTTTTTTTTTTTCATTATTGTGGTGAAAGAGTTTTTTTTGTTTTTGATTTTGGAATTTTTTTTTTTTTGTTCTATGTATTTTGTTTATTTCTCTTCACTTTTTGCTTAGTTGTTACATTTATAGTTAGTTATTTCTGTGTTTTGTTTTTCATAAATTGGTGGCTGATGCTTTTCATCCTTTTTACCTGTTTCTTGCTGTTTTATTATTCTCACGCTTATGATTATTATGTCTACTACTCTTATTTTTTATCTACAATATGTTCTAGAGTTTTTATTTTTTATTTTTTATTTATTTATTTACAAATTTTTATAGATTTTCCAATTTCTTTGGATTATTTTCAAGCCTTCTTCTATAGTCCAACCTTTGACCTTACAAATTTGTTTCAATATAGCTTCTAAATCTCTTGCATGATCTTCACTATTAGCTTGTTGTTTATTATAGTAATGTTCATCAATGCCGAAATCTGTTTCTATTAAAAGTGTATCATTCGGTAAAAGATTAATCAATTTAGTGAATTCATCTCGTTTTTTTTCATCTTCTGGGTCTGGTGAATTGATGATGTTTGATAACGAAAAAAATACCTTTGTGTTACCCAATTTTTGCAAAGTTTTTTTATTGACCCACATTTTAGCTTGATCAATAGACCCAGTGTAAGAATGCAAACAAATACAAGGAATGTAACAAGAAGAAGAAGAAGCTGATGATGATACAAATTCCAATATTGTATCATATAATAATCCATGAGCTTTAACGCAATGCATAGATACTGGTAATGTATTTCTGTGGGCCAATTCTAATTGCCTTTTGAATATTTCTATTTGATGTGCCATGGGTACTCTATATGGTGATAACGGGGAAGAGTTGGTGTCAGGATTCAAGGTGGTGGTGGGATTGTTGTTGCCATAATAACCAGACCAAGGAACTCGAAATAATTTATCAATCCCCATCTCTCCTACGAGTATGATCGATGGCTCCTGATTATTGGTTTTGTAAGTGTCTATTTTCGATTGAAGAGTGTCAATATGAAGGTCTAAGTCTATCGGGTTTGGTAAATTATCAAGGAAATACATAGGAAGTGATGAATCATTATTATTTTTACCAAATAGCGAATTATAATGATCTGATTTAGAAACCTCCGAGCGCAGTAAAGAGAATAAGTGAGAAAGCCACGGATGGATTCCTAAACAAGGTACTACCTTGATATTATCATCTTCTTTATTTTGAGTTCCTGCCAATTGGATAGCCCAATCCACATCTTGAGGGCCAGTGGTCATTATAGCCACTTCTTCTACTTTATTATTATCATCGTTGTTGAGGGATAATTCTTGAACTTTATTAGCTAAATGACAATGAGCATCAAATAATCCTTTCATCTTCTTGCGGCTATATTTTATAATTTAGTCTATTTAATCATTTGAATGTAAGTCAAACCACTATTGTCTCCTCTCACAAAACACCCACCCTACTCTGTGTTTGTGACACGTGATACACCCTCTCTGTCTTAAAAAATGGGTTTTTTGTTTTTTGCTTTGACACATCCACTAATTTTTTTTTTTTTTTTTTTTTTTTTTTCCCATCTTCCCCATACTGACATATTATTTGAAGGTGAGGAATATCAAAACAAGAAGCAACAAAAAAAAAAAAATAAAAAAAAAATAAAAAAATTATAAACTTATAAAATTAACCGGAAAGAATAAAATAAAATATAGAATAAAAAGATATGGCTATTTTAACAGTATCTTTGTAAGTGTTAGGTCAATTCTTGTTTGTTTTTTGTTTTTGTTTTTTTATTATTGCTTCAATTCTCTTGCGTACTAACCAAATAATTTAGATTTCACCCATACACTGTGCATTTTCAAGTTCAAAATGCAAACAATAAACTACCTCAAGACAATCTTCCTAGAAACTCACTTTCCACTACTAATCATCAAAATTCAAAGCCAATCAATATAAGTAGCAAAGATGGCAGTGATATTTTGATGAAAAAAAGAACTGCATCGTTTCTTAGTTCCGGCGGTACTCCCCCAAAACTATCAACCTCACCACTTACTAGTGGGCTTGCTTTTGAAAATAGCAATGATTTGAAAAACGGTAGTAGTATTACAAGCTCTTTTCAAATACCAAGTCAAAGCTCCAGTAGCCTTGCTACATTGGGTCAAGCTTCAGCCGAGGATTTTTTTTATAAAAGTTCCTTGATATCCCTGTCGGCAAATAATTTATTACCGATTGCACCTTTGGGAGAAACAGAAACTGACACTTTGAAACCTTCTGGCAAATCATATGTTCTTAAAAAAAACCAATCTTTTGCATATATTCAACCAAGATCTACCGCTGATATTAGTTTGGCATCTACAAACTCAAGCAAAATTGACGTTAATAGACCAGCAATTCAGGTGAATGGTAGCCACCCCAATCCAGCTGCTACTGCAACTATTATTCCAAAAGCACCTTCTACCAATGGCCCATCCACTGAATTATTGAAAATTGCGTCTCAAAATAATTTAATTCATCCAAATGGTCCCGGTTCCATCAATGCTAGTGGTAGCAGTAGTACTACCACCACTAACACCACCACTCCTACAGTTTCTAGAAATATTTCTAAACTTCAATTGAGTGTAGATGATATAATGGTTCCATATGGTGGGTTTTCAATTCCTAATATTGCCGATAAGGTTTTCAATAGTGATGCAATATTTGAAAATACCCCTTGGACAGTCAATAATTATGGTAAAGGTAATGGTGGATTGCGTAATGCCATCAATTTCGCTTTGGAAGACGGTGAAATTAAAGATGTCAAATGGATTGGTACTGCTGCTACTGCCTCGGACATGTTAGGTGAAAAGATTAGAAAAGATATTTATGATAAATTGGAAAAAGAATACAATACGATAACAATTTTCCCAGATGACTTGACTTTTGCTGGTCATTATAGAAATTTTTGCAAGCAAATATTATGGCCAACTTTACATTATCAAGTCCCAGATGATTCAAAGTCCAAATCTTTTGAAGAAGACTCATGGCAATGTTATAAAAAAGTAAATGAGTTATTTGCAGATAAAGTTACAGAAGTTTATAAGGATGGTGATGTTATTTGGGTTCATGATTATCATTTACTTTTATTACCACAAATGTTACGTGAAAGGTTAGGTTCAAAGGCCAAAATCGGTTTTTTTTTGCATACTGCATTCCCGCTGTCTGAAGTTTTTAGATGTCTAGCTCAAAGAAAAAATTTATTACTTGGTATGATTGGGGCTAATTCCATTGGATTTCAAATTCCAGAATATTGCAGACATTTTTTACAAACTTCTAATAGAATTTTATTAGCTGATGTTGCAATTAATGATTTATTATATGAAGGAAAATATATCAATGTTTATTCCAACCCAATTGGTATTGATGCTAAAAAATTAGCTAAACAAATTGATGAACCTGAAGTACATAATTGGCAAGAATTAATTCAAGAAAGATGGAGTGGCAAAAGATTAATTGTTAACAGAGATAAATTAGATACATTGAGAGGGGTCAAACAAAAATTGTTGGCTTATGAAATTTTTTTGAAAAAACATCCTGAATTTGTTGATACCACCTCATTTATCCAAATTTGTTTAAAATCTGGAGATCCAGATTCTGACTTGGAATTTGAAATTATGACAATTGTTGAAAGAATCAACAGTATGGCCCATGATTTCACAGTTTTTCAACCAGTTGTATTTTTGAATCAAGATATTGATTTTCAACAATATTTGGCATTAATTAGCGAAGCTGATACCTTTATTGTTTCTACAATGCGTGAAGGTATGAATTTAACTTGTCATGAATTTGTTGTGGCTACTGAAAAAAATAAACCACCATTGATTTTATCTGAGTTTACTGGATCTGCATCTCTTTTCCAAAAAGGTGCTTTATTGATTAATCCTTGGGATTTAAATCAAATTTCTAATCAAATATATAAAGCATTAACAATGAGCACTGAAGAAAAAGCCGAAAGATGGAAAATTTTAGATGATGTTTTGAATGAGAAAAATTGTTACAAATGGGTCACCAAATCATTGAAACAAATTGATGTTGCTTGGGATAGACAAAAGGCTAGAACTGAAACCAATTCAATTTCCCTTAATAGTAGTCAGTTTGTCAAGATTTATAATGACTTGAAAGAAGATAAAACCAATAAAAAGGTTTTTATTCTTGATTTTGATTCAATTAATGTTGGTTCTGGTAGTGTTGTATCTTCAACAATGGTAACTGATCGTAAATTATCGGTATTGTCTGATTTAAGTAGCAGCCCAACTGATGCTGTATTTGTGATGAGTTACTTGAAGAAATCAGACTTGGAACTAATGTATGGTCGTATTTCAAACATTGGGCTAATTAGTGAAAATGGAGGATATGTTAAATTTCCAAGATTCAACAATTGGGTATCATTAATTGAAGACGACGATATAACTTGGATGAATTCAGCTATTCAAGTTCTTCAATCAATGGTTGAAAGATTGCCTGGTTCATATTTAGAAATCGAAGAATGTACTATTCGTCTTCATTGTGAAAATTGTGAAGACAAAGAAAGAGCTGCATCAACAATAAGTGGTTGTATTACTCATATCAATGAAATGTTTGGATCCGAGAATGTTCATGCAACAGCGATTAATGAAGTGGTAGTTATACAACAAATTGATTTGGCAACCAAAGCATTATCTTTGATTCTTCAATTTTATGAAAAAGGTGACACCATTCTTAAAAAATTTAAACTTTTAACCCCATCAACCAATTCATCAACAACTACATCACCAGTATTACAACCTGTTACTGAGTTATTTCCATTTCCAATTTCTTCTTCATCTTTGAACGTAAATGGAAAAACTGATCTTTTACTTTATATTTCGATTTCAAATCCAACCACAGAACCAGTATTTGAGTATTGTAATAATTTGAGTGTGAATGGTAAAATTAAACATGTCTTTACAGTTGCAGCAGGGCAATGTGGTGATACAAATGCGATGTCACAGGTTGATGGTATGAATGAATTATTAAATATTTTAGATAATCTTAATTAAAAAAAAAGTCCACCCATCTATTATTGGCCGTTTTTTTTTGTTTTGTTTTATTTTTTGTTACGTCACATATTATTTATTTATTTCTCTATTATGATTTTATTTTTTTTTCCTTTTTTTTATTATCAATTATCATGATCATGAAAATCCCTTACATTTTCTATCATCGAAATGTTTTCGACCAATTTATTATGACTCTTAAATTTATATACTTGAACTTATATGTATACTTGGCACTTACTTATTAATTTTCAAAAATAAAAAGCTTGACTTTGCGTCTGTTTATTTTGGATACTTTTGTTTTGAATTTCTCTTACATGTGTATGTTTCAACATATCATAGGATGATGTATCGCTATACATGCATACACTGGTTTCTGAAATGTGTAGCTATCTTATCTAACAGTATAATATATCAAAAAAAAGTCTAATTTTTTTTTTTTTTTTTTTTTACAGGGAAGTATTTTGACAGCATTAAAAACTAGATATAAATCAGAACCAACAAATATTTCCATTTAATTTGAGCAATTCAGTTCAATTCTTGATACATATATAGATACATATGAGTGTTGCTATGGGTGTCTTATATTTGATATTAAAAAAAAAAATTGTTTATTATTAACAAGAAATTGAGTCTATTTTAAGAAAAAAAAAAAAATTCAATAAAGAGGAACATTTGATGAGAGAGGTACTAATCAGGTTCACCATAAAATTGATCCTGTTTGTGGTTTTTTCAAGGAACCAAGCTACATGTATTGTAATACTATGCAATTCAAAAGAAATTCACCAATGCTACCTTGGTAGAAAAAAAAAAAAAAAAAAAAAAAAGAAAAAAGTCAAATCTACATAATTCTAAGCTAATACAGTTCTTTCTAGATATCTAAAATATCGGTTCACAAAGAGCTTGAACTTTCATATTTTGTTAAAGGTTGCGCCACTTCCAAAAATGATAACCAAAAAAAACAAAAAAACCAATTAAACCCCCCCTCCCAAAAAAAAAAAAAAAAAAAAAAAAAAAAAAAAAAAAAAAAAAAAAAAAAGTTGGCTGACATTTAATTTTTGTTGAGAGCTTGAAAATGGGGGCAAGTTAATTTATCTGAAATATATTCTTATAAACAATATATTAATTGCATTGATTAATATAAAATTAAATTGAATTCTTTCATGGGAGAAAATTACTTTTGAAATTCAATGGGGTAGTAGCAGTAACAAAATGTTTAACAGTATTTTCAATTATTTTTCAAAGAAAATTGGCGATGAGGTAGATGATAATGATCGGAAAGAATCTTTGCAACAAAATAACAAAATATCAACAATTAGAAAAGGAAAAAAACAAACAATTAAAACTCAATTCATCCATAACCTCAACGCTACTCCTTTAAATCAACTTGACCTGATTGTTATAGAGTCGATATGTGATTTCTTACCTCAAAGTGATTTGATTAATTTGGCTACAACTAATTCATATCTCGAAAAAATTGTGCGTCATAAATTAACAAAGAAAATTATTATCAGAAAATCACCTACATTAAAGTCCAAATTCACCGAGAAAACTTCTTTGTATTTAGAATCAAATTATACAGTGATCAGTGGTTCCAATGACATTTTTCAGTTATCTAAAAAATCAAGCGATGAAGTTTTGATCCAAAAATTAAGAAGTCTTGGAAATTATTTAGCCCTGCTGAAATTGCTTACGAGTAAAAATTATTGTGAAGAATTGATAATTTCGGATAATTTATTTAATTCTGATAAAAATCAATATTCCGAAGAATTATTTGTTTTGGTTATAAATTTAATTGAACAAAATAGTGACAATTTGCAAAAATTAAAAATTTTTGATTCTGCATTGAGACGTAGGATCAATAATGTGATCCTTTTTGAAAAATCCATAGTTTTCCCCTTCTTAGAAAACTTTATCATTGATTCAATTATTGATATCAATAAATTGGATTTCAAAAGATTTCCAAAAATAGTTTCCTTGAATTTATTGATCGACGCTGATAATTTGACACATTATGATTTGACAAAAGATTTCACTGAAACTTTTGTTGATGTACTCTTTCGGCTTGAAGAATTGACAATTATCGACGACGAAGATGCTTCACTAAGGATCCTTAAAATGTTCACAGAAATATTGCAGAAGAAAGATTACTGTGAAGCTAAATTAGAAAAACTCAAGTCATTGAAATTTAACCATTATCATGGACTTCATAATTACAATACAATTTTAAGAAATTTTTCAATGCTGGTCCTTGAAAACTTGATTGATTTGAGTAAATTGACACTGCTAGAAATTGAAGTTAACTGTGATGAATCAAATTGTGAATGTCTTGGAATATTTCTTGACTCTTTGTCTAGTCAATTGAAAAATGTGGAGTCAATTAGCATTTCAGAAAAACAGTATTATAATAAACATAGCCCAATTTACAAGCATGAAGTTTTTGAAAATTGGGATCTTAATGCCTTTCGATTTTTGGAAAATTTGCCTCATAAAGAAAAAATCAAAAGGCTTATGATTAAAAATGATCCTCCTATCGATGGAAATATTGAAGATGGTTTAGAAGGGAATTATTTTAGAAGAAGAAAGCTTTATGAAACAGTTATTCCAAAATTCTCTAATCTTAAGACTTTAGTATTACCTAATATTATGTCTTCCATATGTTGCTACGAACAAGTAGTATCGGATATTTTATGGAATGGATGTGAATGTGATAGATGTGAGAAATATTTGTCGCTTTTTGATAATTATTTGATGACCCACCAATACTTTGATTATAAAAATACTTTTGATTTTAAAGATATGATCTCCCCTAGATTGTTTGGATTTTATTCTGATGCATTATCAAAAAGAATCCCTTTTTGTAATAACTCAAATAATGATAAAACTGATGTATTTGTCAAGCTGGTTTCGCTCACATCTCCGAGTACTTCTTTAGGTCAATTTGAAGTTTTAGATTCAATTGCCACTGTTCCTCCAAACTTAGTTTCTTGGAATTTTCATGGTTATTCTAAAATCATTTGTCGTGATTTTAAACATGATGATGATGATGCATTTTATACTGAAGAATTTGCTGAATTAATTCCTGATAATGATGATGAAATCACAAGCAAAGGTTGCCACTATGATGAAGAATGTTTCAATATTTTGGCGCAATGTATTGATCATTTTTTCATTAGGCATGTGGATTGGTTAATTGAACAAAATGGGTTGAAAAATTTGGAGTTTGTGGTGTTAAATGGGGTATATTATAGAATTGATCATTCTTCTTCAGATGAAACAGCTAGTAGTTATTGTATATACGATGCATAAACTGCTTTTTAAAAGTTTAGGTGGGGAAAACAGTAATTAAGAATGTAATTTAGATTTAAAATTGAAAAAAAAAAAAAAAAAAAAAAAAAAAAAAAAAAAAAAAAAAAAAATTAAAAAATTAAAAAAAATAAAAAAAATAAAAAAAAAAAAAAAAAAAAAAAATTTTTTTTTA
>JASTUB010000504.1:0-10735 GCA_031124825.1 Saccharomycopsis vini
TTTTTTTTTTTTTTTTTTTTTTTTTTTTTTTTTTTTTTTATTTTTTTTTTTTTTTTTTTTTTTTTTTTTTTTTTTTTGCCTTTTAGATTACATTTAATGAAAAAAGAAAGAAATATTACTATAATAGAATAATCAAAAATATCATTGCATCTTTCAACTATTATGAGTGCTTTATTCTCAGACGACGATGAAGAATCTCATTATTCTCCTTTAGCCATTCAATCTTCATCTTTTAACGTCAACACTAAAAGAAATATTGACTCATCCCAAGACCAACAAGATAATGCAGAAGCTAATATTGTAGCTCAATCTCTTGTTGCCACCGCAGATTTGGGATCTCATGGGGTGCGTTTTTCAGTGGCATCTATTGCTCCTCATCATGCTAGAATAATGCCATCTGTCTTTAAAGATCGTTTAAACGTTTCATTATTTGAAGTCCAATATAAAGATGAAAACAGCAAAATTTCTGAAAAAACCCCGATTCCAAATGGGGTTGTTTATGAAATTTGCAGAGCAATGAGAAGATTTCAAATCATTTCAACAGAATTCGGTGTGACTCCAAGAGCCGCAATTGTCGTTGCTACTGAAGCAACTCGTGAAGCTTTAAATTCAGAATCTTTCAAAAAATGTATTGAAGAAACTACCCATTGGAATGTCGACTTATTGTCAAAATATGAAGAAGCAAAAATCGGAGCTTATGGAGTAGTTAGTTCTTTCCATGGTGTTAGAGGTCTTTTTATGGATTTAGGTGGTGGTTCCACTCAATTAAATTGGATTTATACCGAAGAAGATGGTCATGTCGAATTTTCTAAAAATCCAATATCTTTACCTTATGGTGCAGCAGCTTTAACAAGAAGATCCAATACAGAAAATGAAAGAGATCTTTTTTTAGAAATTAAAGAAGCTTATGCAAAAGCAATTAAAACTTTGGATATCCCAAAAAAATTGAAAGATAAAGCTGAAAGAGAAGGTGGTTACCAATTATATTGTTCAGGTGGTGGTTTACGTGGCCTTGGATATTTACTTTTATCTCAAAATCCAAACTATCCAATAACAACCACAATTAATGGTTATGTTTGTGATTTCAAAGAAGTACGAGCAATGGCAGATTTCTTATTTTTACATAAAAAAACCCCAAATAATTCTGAAACTCAGATTTTTAGGGTCAGTGGTAGAAGAAAAAGTCAATTTCCTGCTATAGGTTTATTATTATCAGCAGCTTTTGATTCTTTACCAAAAATTAAAAGAGTTCTTTTCAGTCAAGGTGGGGTTAGAGAAGGGGCATTATTTGAAAGATTACCAAAAGAAATTAGAGCTGAAGACCCAATTCTTGTTGCTACAAAACCTTATGCCCCATTTTCTGTTGAAAGATATTTAAATTGTCTTAGATCTGCTTTACCAAAAGAACATGTTCCAAAAGAAGTTTATGAAAGAATTTGTCCAGCTTTATGTAATTTAGCATTTGTTCATTGTTCATATCCAAAAGAACTTCAATCTTCTGCCGCTTTAAATGTTGCAATTACTGGTATCATTTCTGGTACTCATGGTCTAAGTCATTGTATAAGAGCTTTAATTGGAATTGCTTTATGTGAAAGATGGGGTGCGGAATTACCAACAACTCAAGCAAATTTAAAAGAAAGTTTAATCAAAGATGTTTTGAAAGATTCTGGTTGTGATGATTCATCAAACGTTATTTTTTGGACAATTTATGTTGGTAAAATCATGTATTTTATTTGTGGTATCCATCCAGGAGGTAATCTTAACATTCGTTTCCCTCCATTCAAATTCGAAGTTAAAGTAAAAGAATTCATTCAAAAAGAAGATAAAAAGAACCTTGATTCCAAATCATCATCAATAACAACAGCAAACTTAACTGCAAATAAATCAGAAATATCTTCTAATAATATACAACAAACAAAATATAAACTTGAAACAACTGTTCATGTTGATTATAATAACTTGAAAATCGGGTCTGGTGCTGGTAATAGAATCAAATCCATTTCTAAAAAAATTAAAAAATTGAGTAAATCTTACAATATACCTTTTAAATTTAATCAAGTAATGACACAAAGACCAATTGAAGGAGAAGGATATCCTGAAAATGAAAAAGAAAAATCAATGAGCATTGAAAATCTTGATGTGCCTCATTATGCTTCACAATATAATCAATATAGTCATGGCGAAAGAGAAGAAGATGAAGAAGATGACGATGAAGAACAAAATCAATTCAATAAACCACAATAATTTTGATATTAAGTTTTATTTTTATTTTTATTCAAATATTCCCCAGTCTTAATATTCACATAGCTTTATTATTGTTATTATTACCTCAAGTTGAGATTTCTATGTGTGCTTAATACCTTTGAATTTGTCTCTTCTTTATATTTTATGTTTCTATTTTTTTTTTTTTTTTTATTGTTTGTTCTTTGTTGTTGTTTCTCCTACTATTCCAAATAGCTATAACTCGAGATTTAATCCTGTGACTATTTTTATTTTAATTTTACTTTTTATTTTTTTTATGAATTGCTCTTTTTTTCCCCTATAATGGTCTAGTTTGTTTTTTGTCAATTTTTTTTATTTTTTTATTTTTTTTTATTTTTTTTTTTTTATAGTTGTTTTATTTATGTGTGTATGTTTGTGTGTGTGTATTTATTTATCTTTCCCCTCTCAATGTTCTTATTATTTTTTCTACATTTAACGAAATGATTTCAATAAATAAATAAAAAGCTTTGTTTGTTTTATATCTATCTCATTTAATTTATTATTAATAAAAGATCATCATAATAATAGGTGGCTTCCTGTATGGTTATGAGCGTGTTTGAATATATATCAGATACCCACCCACAAAAATAATCAACAACTAAAAAAAAACTCATTCACAAAAATTGCCACTGTAAAAAAAAAAAAAAATCAAATAATATCTTCTTATAGACATTCAGTTGTGTGGAAATATTAATAATATAAATAATAATCCAATCTCATAATTTAATTACCATTTTCCTTCTTCTTTTTCATCTTCCTTAAAAAAAAACAAAAAAAAAAAGAAATTTTTTTGTTTATAAATTCCCAATTCAATTCCTAATTTTTCAATCATGAACAATTTAATGAATTTACAAAGATCTTTGAATCCAAATATAGGCAGTTCAATGGCCGACGCCCCAATAAATGATAATAAAGAAACAATATATATTTCCAGTTTAGCATTACTTAAGATGTTGAAACATGGTACTGCTGGGGTTCCAATGGAAGTCATGGGTTTAATGTTGGGAGAATTTATTGATGAATATACCGTACATGTGATTGACGTATTTGCTATGCCTCAAAGTGGGACAGGGGTTTCTGTTGAAGCAGTTGATTCAGTTTTTCAAACCAAAATGATGGATATGTTGAGACAAACCGGTCGTGATGAAAAAGTTGTTGGTTGGTATCATTCTCATCCAGGGTTTGGATGTTGGTTATCATCGGTGGATGTCAATACTCAACAATCTTTTGAACAATTGAATCCAAGATCTGTGGCGGTAGTTATTGATCCAATTCAATCTGTTAGAGGTAAAGTTGTTATTGATGCTTTTAGATTGATCAATTCTGCATCAGTAATGATGGGTCAAGAACCAAGACAAACCACTTCTAATATTGGACATTTGAATAAACCTAACATTCAAGCATTGATTCATGGATTGAATAGATCTTATTATTCTATGAATATTGATTATAAAAAAACCGATTTAGAAGTCAACATGTTGTTGAATTTACATAAACAAAGTTGGTCAAGTGGTTTACTTTTGGATGATTATGAAAAGAAAGATGAGAAAAACTTGCAAGATTTGGAAAATATGGTCAAAATTGCTAAATTATATAGTGAAAGAATTAAAGAAGAAAAAGAATTGAGTGAAGATCAACTTAAAACTAGATATGTGGGTAAACAGGATCCAAAGAGACATTTGGGTCAAACTTCTGAAAAAAGAATAGAGGACAATATAGTTAGTATTTTAACTGGTCAAGTTAATCATGCAGTTATTCAGTAAATAAAGTTGTTATTTTTTTTTTTCATTACAATCTTTGTCTTTTTGTTCATTTCTACTCATTATTTAACTCAATGTAAATTTCAAAAATTTATTTTATGTAATGATTTGGAAAAAAAAAAAAAAAAAAAAAAAAAATTCACCATTCTACATGTTTTTTCACATATCAAATTATAAATATAACTATATTTTATTAAATGCATGCTAATATCTTATTAGCCAAAGCTTTTTTCTTGAATTGATCTCGTGTTAAAGATCTAGTATGTTTCATAAAAGCTTCCAAAGAAATCTTATTTTTATCATGAAGTTGACTTAAACAATAAATTGTATCATCAATTCCTTTAATTTCTGCAACCAACTGATATAATTGATTGAAAACAACGGTTTCTGCACATATAATATCATCAACTTCTGGTTCCTTGAATTGATCTGCTTCAATAATAACTTGTTCAACTTCTTCAATCTTTTGTTTCAAAATGGTTTCATTGATCATAGAATCATTCATATAATTATTTAACATTGTCTTTTCATAATTCAAAATATTTTCAAATTGATTAATTGATTGGTTTATATCATTTAATTTTTTTGTTTGTGAATTGAAAAATGGATCAATTTCATCATGACAAGTTTTTTCAAGTTTATTAATGATTTGAAATTTCATTTCATCAAGTTCTTGTTGTTGTTTTGTTATAGAATTATTTGCAGCATTGAGTTCACTACTAGTAGTTGCGGCAGTTGGATTAGTATCACTATCCATCAAATCAATAACATTTTGTTGTGAAATACTTTGTTTTTGTTGTTGTTGTTGTACAATGATAGGGTGTTGTTGATGAGCTCTTGGATTTCCTGGTAATGGCGGTAATGGCGGTGGTGTCACGTTATTGATGATAGAGGTTTCTTTTAAACTCAATTTGGACAAATCTACACCACCTGTAGTAGATGCCAGTGTTTTCATTGGTAAAGAAGAGGAAGAATTATTAGGGAGATTAGTTTCTTTAGGTGGTCTGGCAGGTAGAGGAGGGGGATTTAGGATCGAGGAAGAAGATGATAGTGATGAATGACTAAGAGAATTAGAAGTATATTGAGGGGGTAATATGCCTGTCTTTTGGGGTATTACTGGAGGTGTTGGTTTGGTATATATTGGCAATTCTTTTGCAAAACATTGAGTTAAGATCCTACATAACAGAGTCAAATTATAATTTCGATCATTAGGATTCCAGTTGGTTAAAAAAGGATTATAAAATTTCCCATTAGTATCGACAAAACTTCCTGGTTGAATCACTGTTTCATTAGAATTAGATTTGACATATATTATTGGTGCCACATGAGGGTATTGTTTGGGCACCCATATTTCTATAGGAACACCACAAACTGTTCCTCGAAAATTGGTTAAAATGGATCCATAAAGGCAAAGAAGAAGTTCGGAAACCCCATTTTCATTGGAATAAATATTTGTTCGAACTTTTAATGTGTTGAATGATTGTAAAGTGATGGCAACATCTTGATAAGTATATTGTGGGTTTTTGTACTCCTTTAGTTTAAAAAAAGTTAATAATAGATTCTAAAAAGAAATTATATTTTGAGAAAAAATAATGCTTACTGGTTGAAGAACTTTATATAACCATTGAAGCCATTCTTTAGGAAGTTGGTTCGCCATTATTTTTTCATTTATTTTTTCAAAGCACAGGTTCTATTTTTATGGTATATAATATGATAAATATAGGGAAAGAAAATAATAAAGAAAACAATCGACTAATAAAATATTTGTGTTTTTACGAGTTAACCAAGGTGGTGCGCATAGAGTTCGAATACTAGTATTCTTCCAGTTGGGGGAGTTATATGGCATTTACAAGAATCTACAATACAAATTATAAAGGAACATAGTATGAATACATTATTAATATGTAAAACTTCTTTCTCTAATGCTAAAGATAGAGAAAACAAGCTTATTTGTTTCATGGAGTCAGAAACTGGTGAGTTCAAAAAAAAAAAAAAAAAAAAAAAAAAAAAAGACAAAATAGTAGTCTTTAATTCTTTTTTTTTTTTTATTTTTTTCTTCACTTTCCATAATTGATATGGAAAATTGATAAATGCCAGAAACACAACTAATTAAATTTGTAATCAGTCTATCAAAAGATCATAAGACTTGAAAGACAATAAAAAAAAAAAAAAAAAAAATAGAAAATAAAATAAAATGATTAGACAAAAAAAAAAGTGTGTGGGAGGAGAAAAAAAAACCGTGAAGTAAAATAAAATAAAAATATAATGTTATGACACAGAAATATATATATATAAAAAAAAAAAGGAAAAATATGAAGACAGCCAAGTTATAAATAAAAAGTTAGTTAAAATGAAATACAAATTACAGATCAATTAATCATGATAAGATTATTTATCAGCTTTACTCTTTCTTCTTTCTTTTTTTTCTTTTTTCTCTTTTTTTTCTTTTTTCTCTTTTTTTTCCTTCTTCTTTTTTTCTTTCTTTTCTTTTTTCTTTGCTCTTTTTTCTTCAGCATCAGAATCATCATCATTAATGATAGTTTCGTTCATGGTGGTTTCATTCATGGTAGTTTCATTCATTTCTTCATCATCATCTTCAATATCAGCTTTAGATAATTTTATAGCTTCGGTCATGGCATCAATGTTTTTTATTGGGGCTTTACCTGTATCATAAAATTCCAATCTTTCTTCAACTTGTTTTTTCAAAACTTTACCAAAATTGTTGGTTGGAGCATCAGAATAATTATCAATTCTAGAAGCAATGGAACATTTGTTAGCCAAATATCTTGATATTCTACCTTTATTTTTGGCACTGGCTTTACCAATAAAACCAGAATGATAAATCAAACCATATTTAGGGGTGTTACCTTTAGTTTTTAAAGCTCTAAATAAAGCTTTTTCGGCACCCAAAATTTGAACTGTAGAAGCAGCTTGTTTAGATAAATTGGTTAAAGAACCGGCATGAGAAATCAATCTAGCACCAATAACTTCACCAATCAATTCGGACAAATTTGGAGCAACAGTGTGCATTTTTTCGGTCAAATATTGATATAATTGTTTACGATAATCAGAAATATTGGCCACACGTTCGGCAAAAGTCATAACATTTTCCATGTCTTGTTCGGAAATATCTTGACCCATAGAGATTCTTGCGGCATCAATGACTTGTTGGGCAACAGCAGAATCATCATCAAGAATGGCGGTTATTTCATGTAAAGAACCATCATCAATAGAAGATTTATCTTTGACAAATAAAATCAATTTGGCAAATTTATAATTGTCTGGAACAATTTTGGCCAATTCTGGGAAATGCCATCCGTACCATTCTTTACATCTCATAGCAAAAGTATTGATATCTTTGTCTAATTGATCTAAAAGAGCAATAGCTTGAATAATATGGTTATCATTTTTTTGGACAGAAAACTTGACTTTAGCTCTTGAATAAGCGTGACCCAAACCTAATTGGGCTCTTTCAAGGTCTCCATTTTCCAAGTTTTTCAACAATTTGAAAGAATGTAATCTAACACCTCTTAATAAATCTTGAGCTAATTCTCCAGAAATACAATCGATATAACCAAAACTTTCTTTAATGGATGGACCCAAATTTTTATCAGAAATAGCCAAAGTGACTTGACTTTTTTTGGAAGCTTTTGGGATATTTAATTCGATAACACTTTTCAAATAATCGGTGACTAACCCTTCAGAAATATCATTAGCATTTTCTAAAGCTTGGGCAGCACCTTTGAAAGGAGCAAAAGAAACTAATTCGACCATTTTAGAAAATTTGGCTAAGTCATTGAATTGTTTTTGAACTTCTTTCAAGTCACTGCTCACATCATCAGGTTGGATTTTGACCTTGAAGATGGCATAACCGGTAGGCTCTTCAAAAAGAAGATAATCTATTTTAGCCATTTTATTATTTTGATTATATGAAGGTTGACCAATATAAGAAGTTCTCTGACTGTCAAAAATATAAAATAATATCAGCGATGAAATTTTTTTTTTTTTTGCTTAATTTTTTTTTTTTTTTTTTTTTTTTTTTTTTTTTTTTTTTTTTTTTTTTTTTTTTTTTTTTTCTTTTTTTTTTTTTTTTTTTTTTTTTTTTTTTTTTTTTTTTTTTTTTTTTTTTTTTTTTTTTTTCAAAAAATTTTCTTTTTTTTACTCAGCGGACTCCCATTTCTTCTTCTTCTTCTTCTTCTAGGAAAGGGGAAGGGCTTCTAATACAATCCTGTGCCAGTTTTTTTGTTTTTTTTGGCGATGAACCGTGGTGTCTGGATGGGACGCCCCATCTATTTAAATTGAAAAGAGAAGAAGAAGAGACAACAACAAAATTGACACCTTTTTTTTTTTTTTTTTTCCATTTATAGATGATATTAAAAAAATGTGGCTATGGGATATTATAAGGATTGGGTTGTAAAAAGGGATTATATAGCATTACCAAAAGGAATAAAATTATTTCTAAAAATATCTTACTTTTTTTTTTAGGTAATTCTTTCTTTTGGGAATAGTTGGTGATACCAAGTGTGGTGGTACTAATTGTTAAAATCGAGTATTATTTTTAATATCAAAGTTTCTAACAATAAAACAAAATTTATAAATAAAACAGCTGTAAAGTTTTTTAAAACTTGTAATAATTTTTCTTCTCTTTGATACCTCATTTGATCAAAAAAAAAAAAAATATAATTTCCAAAATGTTGAAACCAAAATCTGCGCCCTGTTTTTCCTGCAGCATCTTGCATTGTCAGTTGGAATTTTATTTTTTTATTTTTTATTTTTTTATTTCATTTTATTTTCTTTTTCTTAAATTTATCAAGGAGTTTTCCAATAATCTACAAAAAATACAGTAAATACTTACTCTATTTTCACTGTTTTCTAGGGTATTATTGATGTATAGAATAAGGTTTTCTTGGTCTTGGGTGAAACTACAAACAAACTGAGTTGTCTTGTCCACCATAAGTTGGCAAAAAAAATAACACTGAAACATGATAGTACTGCATTCATGTCACTTTTTAAATGATAAAGGGATTCTTGGTTGTTGTTTTTTTTTTTTTTTTTCTTTCCATTTTATTTTATTTAATTATTTTTTTTTTTTAAAAAAAAAAAAGAGAACCCCGATAAAACAGTCAATTTCAACTATTCGTAATCTTAAAGTGTGGGGGAGATTCACTTGAATTGTTTATCTTTATCGATGGCATTCTCTTTATCTTCCTTCATTTGTAATTATTTTTTTTCCCCCTTAGACTTAAATAGTTGTTGTTATTATAAATAACAATCATCTGTAGAATTCTTTTTTAATATTATTATAATTTTTATTATTATTATTATTATTATTTTAAAATAAAATCCCAGCATTATAAAGATACCCCTCAGAAATGTCCACCTATGAAACCGTTGAAAAGTTTGTGAAAAAACAACAATTGAATAACACAATAATCAACCATTTAGTTGGGATTACACGATCAATCAATCTAATTGAGCCTCGAGATTTTAGTTCTTACCCATGTTTTGTTAAACATCAAATCAATAATAATGCCGAATCACTTCGGAAGTTTATTTATTTATTGATTCATAAATCAAAAGTCCCTTTCCAACATTAATGACCACATTAGTTTATTTGAAGAAATTGAAAACAAAAATGCTGATTCCAAAATATATCACCAAAATGACAAAATTGACAACTTTAACTACTCATTATCGAATATTTCTTGGATGTTTGGTCATTTGTTCCAAATTTTTGAATGATTTACATCCTTCAAATAAACAATGGGCAAATTATACAAATGGTTTATTAATGGTGAGTGAAATTAATGGCATTGAAACTGAAATTTTGAAATATTTTCATTGGGATTTAAATATAACAAACGAGCTTTTATATGAAACTTTTTCACCTTTATTGGAAAACGAAAATAATTTATATAATAATATCCAAAAACGGAAATTTGATGAAAGTAGTCAAGCTACACCTCAAGTTAAAAAAGAGTCAACAATACCAAAACCAAGATCATTTAATAATAAGAACTCAATTTTTTCGAAAATTGGCCAAAATTCTTTTATTTATCCTTTATTTGCAAAACCAAAGATTTTTTCAAATAATGATGTTATTTCACCAACAGAGTCATTGTTTAGTGTTACCAGTAGTAGTATTCTTTCCAATTATAGACTTGGTTCACCGTTTTACTCATATTTTAAAGGATCCAATTATTCGATCAATGAAAGTAATAGTAATAAAAAAATGAGAATTTCTTCACCTCGATTATCTTCATTTTTTATTAACCATTTGTCAAGCGATTTTGAAAAGGAATCAATATTGAAATTTCCTAAAAATAAAAGAGAAGGGATAGTTTTCCCAAATCATATCGATATTAAATATATCATTAGTTTATATTCTTAATATATATATATATATATATGTATATATATTACTTCTTCTTTTATTTCTTGCTACCTTTGTTTTCTGTAAAGATAGAGTTTTATTTTAAATTTAAATTTTCTTTTTTTCCACGAGACAATAAATGAATTTTGTAAAACTTTGATCATTAAAAGTTCTATTAATCTGTAGAAGAATTTAATCATTTTTTTTTTTTTTTTGTGTTTCTTTTTTTTTTTTGTGTTTCTTTTTTTTTTTTTTTTTTTTTTTTTTTTTTTTTTTTTGAATTTAATAATTTTTTTTTTTTTTGTTGGTTTCTTGTTGAGAAAAAATTAAATAATTTTTT
>JASTUB010000505.1:0-10725 GCA_031124825.1 Saccharomycopsis vini
AAAAAAAAAAAAAAAAAAAAAAAAAAAAAAAAAAAAAAAAAAAAAAAAAAAAAAAAGAAAAAAAAAAAAAAAAAAAACAAAAAAAAAAAAAAAAAAAAAAAAAAAAAAAAAAAAAAAAAAAAAAAAAAAAAAAAGAATGAAACGAAAAAATGTAAATCAATAAATAGATGAGTAAAAGAAAATAGTAGTAATTATGATGATGATGATGTACATTTTATTGAAACTCTTTTTCGATGTAGGTTGTAAAATTCCGTTTAAGCTTAGAGAAAAGAAACAATTTTGCTTGTGAACCAATATACCACTTTTTAGTATTATTATTATTATTATCATTATTTCCAAATTTCATTAGGCCACAAATTTACATTTACTAACATCATGACTTTGTGGTGTTCCCGCAACAAAATCTTCAATATAGAGTACTCCTTTTCTATCAACCACGTACAATTTATACCCATCTTTAGAAAATCTCAATGATGCAGCTTCATTTCTCTTTGTAGCACTCATAACATCACCAGGCAGTACAATTCTTTTTCTTTCAAAGTTTTTGTTGACATGAACAATGTATACCGATCCTTTTTTATTAACAAATGCAAATGCATCATTACGAAGCAGCACACAGCATCGGTGAACTGAAGAGCCAATTTCCTCGAGCTTCATCAACATCCTTGGATGAGCAACCGTCTGTGATTCTTTAAGATTGTGGATCCGTGTATCAAGAATTAAACTTGGGGCATTCACAGCAACAGACGACAATACAAGATGTCTACTATTATCGCCAAAAAACGCCAAATCAGTGATCCCTTCACTCTCATAAGACGTGTCAAGTTTCCTTGATCCTTTCATAACTAGACGAGCCTCACCTTTAGAAAACTTGATAACCATAAAACGAGATTCAAGAGCAGTTGAAATTGCTAGGAGTGTTGGATCTCTTGAAAATCTAACCACATTAATTGGGTCTTTATAGTGTAAAGTAATAGTTTTGGAAGTTGCCGTAGAAAATGCATATCTTGGTTCATTTTCATGTATATCATTACCAAGAGTTTCTGGTTCAGACCCAACTTGTGGTGACATTGGTGGGGCCAATGACTGTAAATCTTCATAATATAATTCATACCACATAAGTAAACTTGCCTCTGAATCAGTGGCTTTATCACGACCTGTCAAACCACAAACAATAAACTGATCATTTGCAGATATGTCAATGCATCTTATTGGGAAATGTGTATTATGGGTATAAACTGGCTTGCCCAATCGACGTAAATCGAATACTTTAATAATTTTTCTTCCTGCAACCACAAAATAATTCTTTCCTAATGCACAAGTTTCGAAATACCAATCACCTTTGTTAATTAAGTTTATAGCATCATCATCTCCCATAACTAACAACTTTTTTTCGGCAGCAGTATAATATTTATGATTGAGTTTCATTAAACTATCTTCATCTTTCCCATAATGAGAGTTATTTAAACCACAACAAAGTAATTGGGGTGGAACATTGGAATTTGAATCAATTTTATAAACCTGCCATTTTTTTTCATCAACCAAAGCAAATTTTGTGGCATCAGGAGAAATAGCAGTTGCGATATAGTCAGATCTTTTAAGTAATGACATTACTTTGGAAGAGTTTGTAGAATATTGATACCTTTTTCTATACATCGGAAAATTATCAGCAAATCTATTTTCTTTGCTAAATTCTTCTTCGGGCGCTATAAGCGTAGAATTATTTGTTACAAAGCTAGAAGCTTTTATTGTTGAGTCCGATTCCTTCAAAGATGGTGGTGTGTTACCAAACATATTATTAGAAGTTGGTGTGTTATTATTAGAAGAACCCCCAAATAACTCAATATTTTGTAAAGATATCTTGCTGCTTTTTATAGGTATTGGGGATGATGTAGATTTTCGACCCTTTCCGCTGTTAACAGAGACAGAGTCGTTATTAGACGCTTCGATGCGTCCCAATGAAGAATTATGAAGTGAGTTTGTAGATCCAAATTTTACCACTGTAGCTTTCGGTGAGGAGCTCAACCCCTGGAAAGCCGTGTCGGAGTCATTAGTACCACTAGTAGTACCATCTGTACCTTGAGAGTTGAAAGAGCCTCTACATTGCTTTCTTGACGTTAATGAGTTATTAATTATTGTGACATTGTTTTCATCTTGTATCCGGCTTTCATATATTCCAAATTGGGTTGCAAGATCGTCATCTTGGTCGATTTGATATTCATCATCCTTAATTTTTAAAGCAGTAACCTGGAACAAAGAGAGCAAAGAAAGTTTATTTTTTTTGTTGGAGCGGGGACTTGATCTTGAGTGGTTGTCAGTGTGTAAGCTTCCTTTTTTCAATGAAGATGGATTTAACATCGGTAAAGTTTGCTGAAGCTTAGAACTTGAGTTGGTTGTATGGAGAGATTTTCTTTTTGAATTTGTACTTTTCAAACTATCATCCGTGGTTCTTTCAGTCAAAATATCGCTTGTATTACTTGAAGCTGCCATAATATCATGTAGTTCAGTTTGTTTAAATGCTAGAATTGTATTGTATAGTTGCCTTAATGGCAATACTGGGCCTAATATTTTTGAGCTAGAATTATTACATACAGGACAATAAAATAAATGTTGATTGTGAGAAGTGTTGTTTGATTTATTTGACTTGAGAGGTTGTTGTTTAAGGCAATAATAAGCAAAATTTTCAGACATTATACACCCACAACTAAGAATGGAAGCATCATTAATTACGTTGAAGACGATTTTTCGAGGATGGTGAGCTTGTTGTTCTTGCTGCGGTTGCTGGTGCTGTTGTTTGTTTGCATCTTGATTATTATGATGGTTACTACTTTTAAGGTCTAATTTACTGAACTTTCGAAATAGACTCTTTGTGCCACTGATTTTTTGTGTCGGAATTGTTGCTAAGCTAGATTCACTTGTTGAAGAAGAATTTCTAGGAACCAAATTTTCAGTTTCTTCGAATCCTGAAGGTAAATAGATAGTTTTTTCTAAAGATTTGATAAAATTATTCACTGCGGTCAAAGAACTGTTGAATTCTGTTGGCGGATGGTACATTGTAATATTATTGCCAAACCCAGCCTATTGATATCAATAATTATATAGGTTTCTTATTTTTTTCCAAGGATTTTTTTTTTTTTTTTTTTTTTTTTTTTCGTATTAGTTGAGAATGAGCAGGAGTGTCAACAATTCCTGCGCTGGAGAGTCATTTAACTTTTGTATATTTATTCCCAAGTTTAATTTAGAATTGATGCTGCCTTTTGATTCTAATATTACAAAATACATGTCAAGTCAGATAGCAGCATTTTAAATTTCCTGCCGAGAATTAAAAAAAAAAAAAAAAAAAACGAAAAAAAAGAGACCAATGCCATAATATGTTATGTAAGCAGAGATAAGCGTATGATTTACAATTGGTTGTGTTTTTCCTATTTATTTGTCAATAAATTAATTAATTAATTGTTTAATTAACTAATTATTGAAAAAAAAAAAAAAAAAAAAAAACTAAAGGGAGGGGTTTTTATTTAGTTGTTGTTGATAAAAGAGAAAAAAGAAATTAGAGATCATGTGGAAGAATAAAAAAAAGATACAATAATAGGAAGTGAATAATATAATATTAAAGGTGGATTTTTTTTTTTTTTTTTTTTTTTTTCTTGAAATGATGAAGATATTGTGACGTTTCTTTATTTGCCTTGTGATTACATTTTTTATTGCACATCGCAGGGCGTGTTTGATAAAATTTTTTGTATAGAACTAATTACCTTTACTTTTCTCCTCAATTTTTGCAGTTCAAAGAAATAACTATAGTATATTTGCTACTATGGAAAAGTATATAAAAAAAAACTATAGTTTAACAGGCCCCCACTTTTTATAAATATATACTGTGAAAATATTCAATTACATTCACTTCTTGCAAATTCAAAACTGCTCAACATGCGTATTTTTTGATGTCACCGCTCGCTTAGTCATATGTTAGTAACACCAGCGGTTATTAGATTGCAATAGTTTTTTTTTTTCTTTTTTAGAGTTAAGCTTTGTCAATCAAAATTCTTAGATTCATTGGAAAGAGCTATTATGTAGCATGTATTTATACTATAGTGAAATACTTATTTTATACATTATAGATCTATTATTTTGAGTATTCCATTAATTTATTCATTAACGTCGCGTATTCGCGGAAATGAGAAAACAAGCACTAAAAAAATTTTTTTTTCTTCAAATTATACCAATAAAAGGTGCCTGAAGTAAAACTTATTGTGAAAAAAAAAAAAAAAAAAAAAAAAAAAAAGACTCACCTTCGAAGAGAGAAAGTATAAAAATTGACCGATTAGTTCTTTCCCTCCTCTTTTTTTTCTTGATATTGATTCCTTTTCGCTTAACCGTGCCCCGGTTCTTCCCACAATAAGTAATTTAGTTGTTTAAATTCCCCATCAATTTTGGTGTCGATATTAAACAATATTTATCTTATTCATTGATTGTATCAATTCTTTTCTTTTTGTATTTTTTTTTAATCATTTTGATTAATTTTCAATTCATTCTCTTTTAATTCTTTTCTTATCATGCCTGTCTCAGTGGTTCTCGGCTCTCAATGGGGGGACGAAGGTAAAGGTAAATTGGTCGATATTCTTTGTGATGATATCGACGTTTGTGCTAGATGTCAAGGTGGTAATAATGCTGGTCATACTATCGTTGTCAATGGTGTCAAATACGATTTTCATATGTTACCTTCTGGTTTAATCAACCCAAAATGTCAAAATGTCATTGGTTCTGGAGTTGTTCTTCATATTCCATCTTTTTTCCAAGAATTGCAAAAAATCGTTGATCAAGGTGTCGATACCAAAAACAGATTATTTATTTCTGATAGAGCTCATCTTGTTTTCGACTTCCATCAAATCACCGATAAATTGCGTGAAGTGGAATTATCTAGTGGTCCTAAAAAGGGTAAAATCGGTACCACTGGTAAAGGTATTGGTCCAACTTATTCCACAAAAGTCTCTAGATCTGGTTTAAGAGTTCACCATTTGGTCAATGACGAACCTAATGCTTGGCAAGAATTCGAATCTCGTTTCAGAAGATTGGTGGATACTAGAAAACAAAGATACGGTGATTTCGATTATGACATTGAAGCTGAATTAGCAAAATATAAAGAATATAAAGAACAATTGAGACCATTTGTCATTGACACTGTTCCATTTATTCATAAAGCCATTGCTTCCAACAAAAAAATTCTTGTTGAAGGCGCTAATGCTTTGTTATTGGATATTGATTTTGGTACATATCCTTTTGTCACTTCTTCCAATACTGGTATCGGTGGTGTTTTGACAGGTTTAGGTGTTCCACCTCAATCTATCAATGAAATCTTTGGTGTTGTCAAAGCTTATACCACTAGAGTTGGTGAAGGTCCATTCCCAGCTGAACAATTGAATGAAGTTGGTGAAAAATTGCAAGATATTGGTGCCGAAGTTGGTGTCACCACCGGTAGAAAAAGAAGATGTGGTTGGTTAGATTTGGTTATCCTTAAATATTCCACTTTAATCAATGGATATACATCTTTAAATTTGACAAAATTGGATGTCTTGGACACTTTCAAAGATATTAAAGTTGCTGTTGGTTACAAACATAATGGTAAATTATTGGAATCTTTTCCTTCTGATTTGAAAGTTTTGGGTAATGTCGAAGTTGTTTATGAAACATTCCCAGGTTGGGAAACCGACATCAGCAAGATCACCAAATACGAAGAATTGCCTGAAAATTGTCGTAAATACGTTGAGTACATTGAAAAATTCTTGGGTGTTCCAGTTAAATGGATTGGTACCGGTCCTGGTAGAGAAGCAACAATTATTAAAAACTAAAATTATTTCTCTGTTATTTTTGATTTTATGTCTGTTTAAAGAATATATATAAATTTACATTTTATTCTATTTTTTCTTTTTTTTTTTTTTCTGGTTTGATTTTTTTCTATATTATTGTTTTTATTATTTATTATTGAAATTTTGTTTTACTTCTATTTTTTACTATAATTGTAAACTAAATATATATAAATGCAAAAGAAAAGAAAAGCATATTATATTATTGAAGGATCGTACTATCGATGAATTTACTGAAAAAAATATTTTATAGGATTGGCAGTAGAGGTGATACCACTTACTGACAAAATACTAGTCGTTATTGGATATCTGCCATCTTTTTTCTTTTTTTTATTTTTATTTTTTTTGGGAAAGTTTGCAAACGTCCACTCAAATCAGTAGCACAAGGAAAAAGGATAATCCATTTTTTCGGTCCATTCAAGATCTGTTAAATGAAAAATGATTAACCTTAATATTAATGACTTTCAAAGATGCAAATGGATAAAATATAGACTAATAATAGTGGATGAGTTGGTTGAGTGAATCGAAATGTCAGATATTTCAACTTCACCGTAATTTTGTTTACTCCAAGCGCCGCGTTTAGTCGAAGTTTAAGCTTTAACTTAATGATTTTTGGTAGTATATATATATATTATAGTAGAAAAACTTTTATCATATATACATATATATACATTTTATTGTAGAAAAACTTTTCACATCATGTATAATATTGATGATTGTGAAACAAGACAAAGATAGATGATAGCATACATTCTGTTATTGATTTGATTTTCAAATCTCAGAAACTGTTCTTTTTTGTCACTCAACCCTCGGAAGATTAAATCTCAAAGGGATCATGGAATCTGCAAATTTGCTAAACCGGAGTAGTTAATTACTGAAAATTATTTAAAGAGAAGAAATTCCTATGGTTTCATGGTTTCATAAGAATTTCTTATGATAGATATCCTGAAATTGATATCTTTCTACTGAACAAAACCTAAGCGCGCTCGAGAAAGTTGCATCGCGCAGCAAAAAATAAAAGTAAAAAATCAATAAATAGATATGATCAAATCAAAACGCCAGCTTGAAACTGTAAAATTGATGCAAAATTAGGCAAATAATGGATGAAAAAAGGGTTTGGAAAATGAGTAATAGAGGTAAAAGATTCAATAATAATAAAAATATATTCGTTTTAGATTATGATTCTAAAAACACAAAGAAAATTGTCCCAATTGAGTATGAAGATGAGATACTCACAAAGTATTTTGAATTAGGATATGACGAGAAAGACATGGTAACTAATGAAGTTTATGATTTTTTAATAGAATTTGAGGTTCCTCAAGTAATATTAGACAAATATTACGAATCAGTATCTTCTTTGGATTACTACAATAATAATAATAATAATAACAATGAAAATAGTTTCTTTAAAGAATTAGTGGTGGATGGATTGGAAGATGATTTAGTTGTGGATTTTGATAAATTGGTCTATTTCACTACCAAGTTATTGATCATTAAAAATAATTATGAATTAGTGGAGAGTTTTTGGAAACTTTTAATCAATTATATCGATCAAATTAAGCAACAAGAACCACCAGAAAATAAAGAGCCACAATTGAGGCATCAAAATGCAAAAAAATCGGAAATGGATCGAGAAATTATGTTCCCTGATTTGAAAAGGGTTGTCAAAAGCTTGAAATTGGATGACAAAATCAATGATGGATTGATGATTGACATGATATCAAATGGTTCCGATATTGGTAGACCTGTTGTTAATTTTTATGATTTTGCAATGCTATTGGGTAAAACAGGGGAAATTGAATAAACACGTGTATATTTAGAAGAAGCCTAAGTTTGTTAGAATTAATTCTCTTTCAATTATGTTTATATTCAAAGTCAATACGTATTTCACAGAAGGATATTGATGTTTGTTTACTTTTTCTTTATTAATTGATAAGGGGGGGGGGGGGGGGGGGTTTAAGCAAGTACAAGCGCAAATGATTTACAAAAAGGTGGATATTCTTAGTGAATTTCAAAGATAAAAATAATCAAATTGAGGAAATTCATCTACAATTTAAACAATTTGGAAAAGTTCCCCCAAAAGAACTTCTAGGATTTTTAGCATGCTAGCTGAGCCGCTAATCACACGGAAAGAGAAGAAACTTAACCAAATATGGCATTGATTTACACAGGCTGAAACCAAGAATAGTCCTGAAATAATAGAATAAGGATAACTAAAAAGCAATGATAGATATAATCTTGCCAGTAGCAGTCAAATGGCCATACTATAGGCTTACGATTTTTATTTTTAGTTAAACCAAAAAAAAAAAAAAAAAAAAAAAAGAAAAAATCAATTTAAAAGAATACATAATACATTAGAGTTTCATTAAATTCCATAGACACTTGACTATTTTGAGGTTGTCGAATTTCGAAACAGTCACAAAATTTATAAAAGTCTAAATACTTGCGTTAGCAAAATATGATATAAATATAGTCTAACCATATTCAAAATCTATGAAACTGAAAGTGTAACAAGAAACAAAAAAAAACAAAAAAGGTTTGAGGATGATAGAGAAGTTTAAGTTTTCTTAGCTCCTCTTGTAATATAGTGTGGTGGATTTTAAATTTGAAGACAATGGATCAGGCAATACTGGGCATTTTGAAATCAAAGAAATTACCACTATTCAATAATCAAAAAAATTTGAAGTTTTGAAAACAGTTATATATAACTGTGTGTATATGTAAACCAATTTCAGAATCTTATTATTAATAATCTGTCAACCATTTATTATTATGTTTAGTATTAGTAACACCATCGAAAGCACCAATTTGGTGGGAACGTCATTTTTTTTTTTTTTTTTTGTAAAAAAAAAAAAGAAAAGGCAGAAAAAATAAAAAAATAAAAAATAAAAATAAAAAAAAAAAAAAAAAACGAAGACAAAAATTCCTTCTGCGTTTTCTAGTTTCTCTTTCGCTCTTTCCCCCCCGTCCAAACAATCATAAGATAACAAACCATTTTTACAATATTCCAATTAAACTTGTTATCAAAGAGACCTACCAATAAATCATTTTGATTGTAAGTGATCATTCAGTGAATATCTTTTGGCTTTTTTCCTTTTATTCCATCTGGTTGCTTTTTTCTTCTCTATTTTGCTTGACTGTTCTTTGTTTTTGTTGCCGGCAATCGAATCGAATGTATTCAGTTTAATGAATCATCAACTTTTTTTTTTTTCCCTTCCAAATTATATTGTTTCTGAAGCAAAACAAAAAAAGAGCTCCTTATTACATCCCTTGTATTGTTCAGCATTTATTCTTTTGTTCAAAACAATTATATCACTTACTCATAATAACAGATTGATCATCAGTCGAGCTGTCACACCCTCTGAGAGGAGATCCCTTCAAATATTGACATATAAAAACACATGCAAGCAAGAGTTGCAACTCTATTTTATTTATTAATTTTAAAGAATCATTGATTGATTCATTATTAATATATATAAATACTAACATTTTTTTGAAGTTCTTTATATATATATATATATATATATATATACCTTTTCTAGCGCCGTTATCATCTTTGTATCATTTTTAACCTTCATCTCAGTGAATTATTAACCACGGTTAAATTTTTCTATTCAAATTATATTAACCATGTCTGCAACAAAATCTATTGCCCAACAAGTTTTATTTAGACAGTTTAGGGAACTTCAAAACTCAGGTAATCCACATTTTCAAGTGGATTTGGAAAATGATAACTTATTTCTTTGGAATGTTGCTATCTGTATGCCATATGAAGACTCAATTTACAAAGGATGTTATTTTAGAGCACAAATGAAATTCCCAAGCGATTTTCCTTACAATCCTCCTACCTTCAGATTTGCCCCTCCAATTTACCACCCAAATGTTTATAAAGATGGAAAATTGTGTATTAGTATTTTACATAACTACGATGAAACAAGTGGTGAAGAGGCCTCTGAAAATTGGACCCCAGCTCAAAGTGTCGAATCAGTATTAGTATCAATTGTTTCCTTATTCGAAGATCCAAATATAAATTCTCCTGCAAACGTGGATGCCGCTGTCGATTGGAGAAAAAACAGAGATGCATATAATGCCAAAATCAAAGCAGAAGTTGAAAGATCAAAACAAGACATCCCATCGGATTTTACTTACCCAACTCCTGATGATGCTGCAGAATTCGATAGAAAACAGCAAGTCAAGAATAACCCAAATGCTTTTGAGGAAGATGAATATGGTTATGGTTTTGGCGATGAAAGTGAAAATGAAGAATTCGAAGAAGATGACTTTGAAGAAGATGGCGAGTTTGAAGAAGAAGCCGGTGACTTTGAATATGAAACAGATACAGAAAGTCAATATGATGACGAAGAAGAACAAAGTGAATCTAAATAATAAGTTTATTAAATCTACATTTCTGTATTAATTGGTGTATTGTTTTCTAAGTGCTTCTCTCTGTCTGTGATATACTTCATTTTTTTTATTTTATTATATTCTTTTTTTCCTTTCTTTTTTCTTTCTTTGTTTACGATAACCATTACGAATGCCTTTTCACTCATCATTATAATCATTATTAGTATTATTTTACAATCATTTTTTTTTTTTTTTTTTTTTTTTTTTTATTCATTTCCTATGTTATTTATATATTTTTATTTATTTATTTATTTTTATTTATTTATTTATTTATTTATTTATTTTTTTTTCCTTCCCTTTGTTCAAAACTCATTTTTTTGATCAAATGTCATAAAGTTTACTATCATTCTTTGATGTATGGCTATTTTCCCTCCTATTCTGACGTTTCTTTTTTTTTTTTTTTTTTTTTTTTTTTTTTTTTTTTTTTTTTTTTTTTTTTTTTTTTTTTTTTTTTTTTTTT
>JASTUB010000506.1:0-10685 GCA_031124825.1 Saccharomycopsis vini
ATTTATTTATTTATTTATTTATTTATTTATTTATTTATTTATTTATTTATTTATTTATTTATTTATTTATTTATTAAATTATTCCTTTTTTTTTTTAACGGAAAGTAACTTAAGAATACCAAATGTTGATATAATAATTTTATTTAATTATCTTTTAAAAAAAATACCTTTTGATTTTCTTTTGAAATAGACATGCCGTGATGGGGGCAGATGGTATCAAACTTCAAAGAATCTTAAATGAGCCGTATGATTTTTGAAAGGAGCAGTAAAAGAATTTAAAGAATCATTGGTTTTTTTGTTTCATAAAAAAATAAAGAACAAAATTAATAAATAAATAAACTGGGATGAATTGAGACAATTTTTATTTAATAATACAAGTTAGTAAGTAATAATAATAATTAGTCATCTGTTACCACATATACGCTATCTAATAAATAAGCAGGTGAGCATTTTTTTGGGGAATTACATTTTATTAATAGAGTCAATGAATGTCACTTTAATAATAAATGTAATAATTATCAATAAAGAACCTAATAATCATTGAATATCTAAGGAAATGGAAGAAGCTTATCTACGAGTAATCATGCTAAAAAAACAAACAAAAAAAATAAAACCAAAGAAATGAATAAATGAAAATATCGAAAAGAAGTAGCATTAAATAACAGTAAAAAAAAAGAGTGTAGTACCTTTTATCATTTATTGTTTGGACAACTGATTATATAAAACTGGTGATCATTAACATTTATACATCAACTATTTGATGGCAGTGATTAGTTTTGTATTACATAATAGTATTACCCGCAGATAAGCACGTGCATTGTTCACTTATGTAATATATTACTACAGTAATAATAAATAAATAAACACGGATAAGTAGCTTCCGCTTACTTCCTAAAATGGATATTTTTTTTTTGTTGTTGTTGTTGAACCAGGACACCCCCTCTTTCGAGGGTTAATTCAAATTGGTTATCTTTTTTATTTTTCTCAATAATCAACTTTAATTGGTGGGAATCTTTGATAAGTAGTGACATTATGCAATTATTTATTATTTGACTTTATCTATTATTATTATAATAATAATAAAATTTCATGTCTTATACTATGTATTATAAATTTTCTTTTTTCAACTTAATATATATATTGGATATCCTTCTTTTTTTTTTTTTTTTTTTTTTTTTCATTGATATATATATATATTAATTAGTGAAATAAATAATAAGGAAAATCTACTACATCTTTATCAATTGAATTGGAAATAATAAAATAGTAATAATAATTAAAAAAAAATAGGTATTTTTTTTTAAAAAATAATCATATTTTTTTTTTTTTTATCATCATCATCCTCATCATCATAAAAAAATTGGAAATATGCTACCCAATTATCAAATTTGTACAATTTATTGTTGTCATTGTGAAAGAGATTCTAAAATAGTTCTTGATTTCAACAATTTACCATTTCAAACTCCTAGATGTGAAAGATGTCATCAACATGCTCGATGTAATAGGTGTATTATAACAGTCAATGGTGAAAGAAAATAATAATAATAATAATGATAATAATGGTACTACCACCACTTAATGAATTGTTTTTGTTTTTGTTCTGTTTTGTTTTCAAGTTTTTTTCATTTAATGCTTTGATTTTATTATTATATTATTTATTATTATGGTACAGTGCAGTAATATTAATATTATTACCTGTTTGATAGATTAGTCATAGATTAGACACAAACCAGGTGGGAGGTGTTTCATTACTTTTCCTTCGGAGCGGTGATCATGTGATATTTTAATTTACCCTGTTTTTCTGCTGGTTTCTTTTTTTTGGTTTTTTTTTGGTTTTTTTGGTTCTCCGCATTTTAAAAAAAATAAAAAAAAAAAAAGTGACAGCAATTTTTTTGTGGGGAAAAAACCAAAAAAAAAAAAATATTATGCGGAGTGCGTTTATAAAGAAAAGTCATTCAAAAAATAAAAATAAAAATAAAACAAGGTAATATTTTTTGCCTTTCCAATTATTAATTGTTTATTATTCAATGGTTTTATTATCTTTATATTATTTATTTTACTATTCAGTTTTATTAAACATCGATACTTATAATTATATATTATAAAACATTCTTCAAATTGCCCTTCTTTTTTTTTTTTTTTCTATTTTTATTTTGATTCATTTGTTCCGGTTATAAATTCCTCGGAAATTAACCGCTGATTGGAATTCCCCACATCCATCAAATAATAATAATAATAATAAAATGTCATCAATAACTAACCAAAAAGAACCCACATCAACAAATAATCTGGACGGAAATGATGCTAGCACCTTAGGTTACACTCCATCTGGTAAACCTCGACTCCATCAATGTTTGATTTGTCTAAGATCATTTGCAAGATTGGAACATTTAAAAAGACATGAAAGATCACATACAAAAGAAAAACCCTTCAATTGCGGGGTTTGTGAAAGAAGATTTAGTAGAAGAGATTTATTATTAAGACATGCAGAAAAACTTCATGGTGGTTGTTCAGAAGCAGTCAAACGTTTGAGAAGAAGAAGAAAATCGGCAATTAAAAAAGACATTATAAAAGATAAATCGACAATTGGAGCCCCTAAAATATCAACTTCAATATCAAATTTTACAACAAATCCTATAGAAATCAATAATAATAATTATTCAAATGTCGGTACAAGTGGTGGATCAATATTAAATAACCCAAAGTCAGAAATAACTGGAATTCGGGTCAATTCATTGTTTAATAATTTTTTATCATAATAATAATAATAATAATAATAATAATAATAATAATAATAATAATAATAATAATAATAATAATAATAATAATAATGAGGATGATTCAAGATCAACCAAAAGAGCAAGAAGAGCCTCTTTTAGTGCTTCTAGTGGTGACAATTATGCAATGCCAAAATACCCCTCAATGACACAAATTCTCGAATTAAATCGTCAATTAACTACTAATAATGATTCAAAAAATATTGATAATTATAATTTTTTAAACACAAATTATTTATATGCTGATGGAGTCGAATTTTCAACTCCTCAAATAACTCCAACTATCGGTTCATTTGGTAAATTACAAAATATTCCTGAATTATCTCTAAATGATTCTAATAATATTCCAGAAATGAAAAAAATTGATAATGGATTCAATATTGGAACAATTGGGCTTAATAAATCTAATGGGTTTAATAATAACAGTACAAAAATGGAAATCGATTCTAGTAATTCAAGTAATGGCAAAAAAAGCACATCCTTATATGGTGATTATAACATATATGGCATTGAAAGTCCTGCTGCTGAAGATTGGGTAAATAAAGTACTTGAATCATCACAAGTTGAAATTTTATCAAATCTTAAAAATAACAATAAACCACAACTTGATGAATTTGCCAAAAAAATCAATATTTTTCAAAATCAATTGAATAATCGGATTTCTAGTGATGAATCTTCGCCTATTAATAAAGAAATTAAAAAAGAAGATAATGGGCAGCCAATTGAGGATTCATTATATGGTTATGGGTTTTATAGTAATGATATGTGTACAAGTGATAGTTTTCAAGATGATTATAATATATTCAATGATAATAATAAATATGTTGAAAAGAAACCCCTTGAAAATCATGGTGGTTCTAATGATGAAAAGCAAATTTCAGAAGAGTATGATTTAATTTCAGAGCTTAATAATTTACAAAATTTTCAATTCCAAGATAATCATCATAAGAATTCTAAAAAAACAATTATAATGAATCGAGATGATAGTTCTAAATCTACTAATAGTACCCAAACCATGATTAGTTCTAATTCAAGTATTATTGAAAATCAGAATTTTTTCAATTCACTTTTTGGATTCAATGATCCTTATTTTCAACATTTTAATAATATATCCAATGGATATTCATATTATGGGAATAATAATCAATTCACTGAAAATTACAATGATAATAATAGTAATGTTAATAATAATAATAGTAATATTAATATTAATAATAACAACAACAATAATAACAACAACAACAATAATAATAATAAAGACACTTTTTCTAATAACCAATTTTTTTCTAATAATAAACTTTTTTCAGAGATCACTAGAGGCAAGATTTATAAAACTCTTTTAAAATATCCATTTATTGGGATTCCGAATCCAAATATAGATGAAATTTGGAAATTAAATGAATATGTTGAGATTTTCAAGACTAAATTTATGAATCATTTTTCATTTATTCATGAATTTTTTTTAATTGAATCGAATATGGAGAAATTGACGAATTTTTATTGGGAAAAATCGATTGAAAATCCAAACAAAGGGGAATTTATTAATGAAGAAAAAGAATCTGCATCAATTTGTTTATCATTATTGATTGCCACATTTGGAGCATTATTATCTAATAAAAAAATTGAAGCATCGAATTTATATGAAGCTTCAAGAAGATGTATTCATGTTTATTTGGATATAAGGAAAAAAAACCAACCTCCAAAACATTGTACATCACCATTATGGTTATTACAAGCATTAACTTTGAGTATTATTTATGGGTTATTTGGGGAAATTGACTCAAAAAGTGGGATTATATTAAAACAAGTGAATGCATTGATTGTATTGATTAAATCATCAAATTTGAATAAATTAAGATTTGAAAAAGGGAATAATGAAGAATATTTGATTTATCAATGTAAATTAAGAACAATTTATACAATTTATAATTTATCAAATTTATTGGAATATTTTTATGGATTAAAAGTTGATAAAAAATTTAAAATTGAAGAAATGGAATTAGAATTACCTAATTTTGAATTTGAATTTAAAAATTTACCAATGATTCGAGATGAAAAAAAAAATCGGTCAACATTTCAAATGATAATCAAAAAACTTTTGAATAATGATGAAGAAATTATAAACGAAAATAAAATCTCTGAATTTGGGTTAATTATATTGCAATTTTCATTATATCAATATATAAATGATAATTATAAATCAAAGATTAATAAAAATTGGAATTTATTTTTTTTTAATCAAATTCCCAAAATTGAAGATAAATTTTTTTTTTTAAATTTTGATCAAAATGGGTCTAATTTGATAAAAAATGATGTTATTATATTGAATAATTATTTACAATTAAAAATTTATGGGAAAAAGAATTTGAATAATAAATTGAATGAAATTCGATATTATGGGATTTGGAATAAAAATTGGAAAAAAATCCTCAAATATATAAATGATGATGATGATGATGATGATTATGATGATTATTTTGAAATAATTAAAATTGGAATCAATTTATTAATTTCTATTTTTTTTGTTGAAGAATTTAGAATTGAAGATGATGATAATTTTTTTTTGCAAAAACTTGAGATTTATTTATTAAAAGATGATAATTTTTTGAATCGATCAATATTTTCAAAAATTTTGACATTAAATTTACAATTAATTTTTGATGTTTTTTTAATTATTTGCAAAATTTCATTTAAATTTGAAAAAAGAAATTCACAAAAAATTAATAATAATGATGAAAAATTGATGAGATGTTATTTAAATTTGAAGAAAATTTTTGCAAAAATTGAAGTTTTTTTCCAATTGAATTATAATTATAATAATAATAAGATTTTTGAAGAGAGATTAAGTTTGAAAATATCAAAACTTGGGGAATTTTTATTTGAATCGATATTTGATAAAGAAATTGGGTATAATATATTTAAACGATCATCGATTGGGTTTAAAGAATTGAGAAAATATATAGGATAAGGGTAAATTTATGATTAACTTTGAATTTGAAAAAATTGTAAATTCAAGTAGAAAACAATGATTATAAAACCAATTTTAAAAACGACTAATTGATAATAATGGACAGTGCAAAAAATCATTTTATTTGTAATTTTAATTGTCCAATTACTACTAAATATAATAAACATTTTTTTTTTTTTTTTTTTTTTTTTTAATTTATTTTTCAAATTGGATTTAAATAAACTTGTTGAAGTGGCAACGCTTTTTTTTAAGTTGAAATCCAATTTGGGATCCCATTTTTTTTTTTAATGTCCCAAAAAAAATAACAAGAAAATAAAGTGTGAGACATAATTTATCAATTTTAATCTATTATTTATTATATAAAATACAAAATAAATAACAATAAATAATAACAATGTTTGGTTTGCTTAAAAAAAAAAAAAAAGGGTTTTGGAGATTGTCAATTATCTCTCCTTAATTTAATGCAATTTAAACTCATCGCGATGGCGCAAGTTTCACAACAAAAAGGTGACCTGATTGAAGTTTATTCATTTCTTAATTCTATTGTTTTATTATTGCTATTAAATTATTCATTAATTATTCATTAATTATTCATTAATTAAAACAAAAACCAAAAAAAAAAAAAACTATAAATTATCTTTATCCAAATAATGCATGTTTTTACATTAATTGACACTAATTATTTCACACAAAATAATAACCTTTTTTTTTTTTTTTTTTTTATTTGCTGTTCCCCCATTTTGTCAAAACTCAGTTCATATATAAAATATTTTAAAAATTCCTTCTTTTTCATTTAATTTTTTTAATCTTTTTATCATTCATCTTCGATCATTTATTCTTCACTTTTTTTTTTTTTTTTATTCTTTATCATTCATTCTCAAATGTCAAACAAAAACTCACAAAAATTCAAATCTAGCCAAATAATCACCACTCATTGGAAATCAATGACTAAACAAGACTTGGTCATCAAACTTCCAAGACTCTTATACGTGCCCCCAAACCCTTGTCATCTTAATTCTAATCAAATTGATGAATCCATTCCTTTTGGTCAATGGTTATTCAATCATTCTATTACTTGTGATCTTTGTGATTCTTCAATTAAAAAACCTCCCCCTGGGAAAATTTATTCAAATATCATCAAATTAATGGGAGAAAACGCCTTTGAATTGGTCAATTCAGGTTGTACTTTGAGTTGTTTTGATATCAATCATAAAAAAAAATTCTTTACTTCATTTGCAGATTATGCAAAATTTTTGGATAAAAAAAAATTGATTAGAGATTCTGCTTGTCCTTTTCCAACTTGTCCATTTTTTTATGTGGGATTTGGTGATCATAGAACTGCTAAAAAACATATTTATAAACATTGTTTGGAATTGATGAAAATTCATCAGAATTCAGCAGGTTGGATGAAAGATTATCTCCATTATTTTAGTAAAAATTGTATCAATTGTGGTAACCCATTTTATAAAGATGCTAAAATATCAATTTGTTCAGATTGTTCAGGAACTAAAACTCGTAGACAAAACCTGACCCCAATTTTCCATTCATTTGATCAATCTCGTTCAATTAATAAAATAACAAAATTAAATGGTGGAGGAAGTGGAGGAGGAGGAGGAGGAGGAAGATATAAAAAATCTTCTTCTTTGCTAAAAAGACAAAAAAAAAAAAAATCTTTTGAACCTAAATTAGATTCATCAATCTTACCTTCATTTATTCCTTCATCCATTCATTCTACATCTTCTTCAGTCCCTTCTTCAATTGCTTCATCCGTCCCTTCATCCGTCCCTTCATCCATTCATTCATCCATTCATTCTTCAATTCATTCATCCATTCCTTCTTCCTCAGTCCCTTCTTCAATTCATTCATCTTCTTCAATTAATTCTTCAAATAGTGCTCCAATTGATTATTATAATTTCACCCCTACAAACTCTTTTTTCCAAATTGAAAATAACTTGGAAAATTTGAATTTCGAAACTTTTTCTTCATCATCATTAAATAATAATAATTGTTTTCATAATGATAATATCATGGATTATTATTATTCCCAACAACAACCTTTGTTTTTGAATTCAAATCAAGATTCAACAATCATCAATTTCAATAATCATCAGAATCAACAAAGTCATGAATTTCAAGAAATCAATTTTGATATCAACAACAACAATTCATATCTTGATAATTATTATGCTGGAAATTATGGTTTGTTGAATTTATGTACCGATTTTGTATTAATGGATGAAAAAAAAGATGAATTTTTCTCTTCTTGAAAAAAAAAAAAAAAAAAAAATTTTAAATTGATCTTTTATTATCTATTTCTGATGGGTGTTCATTTAATACTACAGGTGTTTATTTATTACTGATGAGTACCTCCTTTTGGCTTATTGTTTCAATTTCTTTTGTTTGTCTTTTTGGTAATTCATTTTTTGGCTCATTCTTAAACTGAAGTTTCATTCAACATCTAATATTGCTATCAATTCTTTCTTTTCAATTTGTTGTCTTATTTAAAAAGTCTTCTTTGTTTTTTTTCTTCTTTTTCCTGTGGGTTTTATTCGTTGTACTCTGATATCATTTACTTCCTTTTTATAAAACACCCCGTTTGATTGTTATATTATATTATATACATGTATGTGTGTTAAATTGATTATCTAAAAAAGGTTTTGTAATATTTTATCGATAAATATCCATTTTATTAAAAAAAAAAAAAAAAAAAAAATTCGAGTTTCATTCACAGAAGTGCTAATAATATATAGTTTTTTTTTGTTCTTTCCAAGAAACTTCAAAAATCTTACACTTATGAAATGAAATTGGTTTTTTACCCAAATTTATAAAAAGAACAAATATGGTTTTTTAATTAAAATATAACTTTAATATGAAAATATTCAAATTATCATCGTTTATTTATAAACAAAGTATACGAAAAAAATACACCAAAATCGGGTTTACTTTTTAAAAAGATTTATACAATAATTATATTGTCATATATTCATATGTGTGATCTTATATTATTGAAAATTTTAACATTTAATCTCATTTATTTTGCTATAAAGCTTTCGAACTGTCAGAATTGAAAATATAAATAGTGTTCATAAACCTTTGAAATAAAAAATACAAACAAATTTTGAAATCTCAATAGAAAAATATCTCATTTTAGAAAAAAAAAAAAAAAAAAATTAAAAATGAATACCAAAACCAGGACATGCAAAAATTTTCAGATACTTTATATATCTCTAAATGAAATCTTAGCCATGTTTCTACCACACACCGACCTTGAGATTTTTACAATACGGCTTCATGAACATCGATACTATGTTGATAATGTTGGTGTAATAATAATAAATCATGAACATCATAACACGAAAGATTCTTGCTTTTTAGATCCAAGAATCTTTGTCAAAGTTTTTCTATCCAAAAGAATAACTTGGGCTTTTCAATGACTTGAATTCCATAAAAAACTTACTTCATTCAAGTTTTTAGAATCGTCGAAAATATGAAATAAAATTGATATAATATAGACAAAATAAAGTAAAATATAATCGAAAAACAAATCTCTTTAAAGTTGTTTAAATTAAAAGAAATAATAGATTTAATAATAGATAAAGCTTTAAATAGTTGTTTAAATTATAAGAAAATATTTCTGAAATTTAAATTTCTTTTAATATATATATGTCGATTATTAAATTGATGAATTCACAATATTGTAATAACAAGACTTTCCGAAAACAATGTGAACCCCACATCAAAAAAAGAAAGAACACCACACTAATACTGAAGATAAATCGTACTACTAAGGCTCTTTCGTTCTTGATATCAAAAAAAATTATTCGAAAATGAGAGAGCTAAGATATTTCGAGTATCATTTTTGATAAAATATTGATTTATAACATTTTTGGAAGTTTCATATAAAAGAAGACTTTGAATCAAGGGTAGACAAAAAAAAAAAAAAAAAAAAAAAAAACTAGAAAATATTCAACAAAAACGAGGATTCCAAGTTGATTAAACAAATGAAAGAAATAATGTGTGTGAAGAGTTTAATAACTCGGTAGTTTTTTTTTTTTTTTTTCAACACGGAAAACTAGATTTATAATAAAATCTTATACATATATATATTAGGGGGAAATCTTCAAAAGATCGCTCAAAACTATTTAACAAAATAGTTTTAAAAGGGTGATTACTCACCAAAAACCCCCTAGGTTTAATTTATATCTTTAATTATTATAATTTAATTGTAGGTATTCAAACAACCGCTAAAATAAGAAAAATAATTTCTGGGATTGATTTAGTACCCCCCAGCTCTCATTTGTCCTTCGTACTATATTAAATCTTTCAACATAATACTTAAAACGGTCTATTTTAATAAATTTTTTTATTCTCATGAATTGACATAATTAGGCTTTTCCAACTTAACTGCATACCTATATCTGCTTTACTCCATAATTGCTTTGAGATTTGATATTGAACATAATAGTGGTTGGTAGTCTATTTTTGTTTTAGCAGGTGTCTCTGAGTAATTTTCCGGAGGAAAGTTACAAGGTTTGCAAGGGCTATTTGTGGATTTGAATAATGTAAGTCCCAAGTTCATAATATAGGTACTCTCCATTGTACCTGGATATTCCTTTGCTGTTAGATTTAGTTTTCTCCAGTACTTTTTTTGATGTTTCGGAGTTGCATCATGAAAATTTAGCAAAGTTGTGGAAATTTTGGAACTGTTTTTTTTTTTTTTTCTCCTGTTCTTTTTTGCTTACTTTTTTAAAATCACAATTGAACATTTCAGGTCTTATTGTTCTATAATTCATAGGAACTGGGCTTTGTAAAATATTTTGAAATTCATGATCTCTAATATTTCGCATAGAATGAATTGGGTTTTGTCGGGATGTACCTTGTGGTCATTGACGAATGATCACTCCATATGATGACATTAACAATAATAATTACTTGGTTGT
>JASTUB010000507.1:0-10622 GCA_031124825.1 Saccharomycopsis vini
TTTTTAAAAAAAAAAAAAAAAAAAAAAAAAAAAAAAAAAAAAAAAAAAAAAAAAAAAAAAAAAAAAAAAAAAAAAAAGCATGGTTTATTATATGGCGTGGATGGTTTATATTTATTTTATTTCTTCATTTTTTTATATAATTTTTTAGCTTTTTAGTTTTCATATAAAATTTATGAATGTGGTATTTTTACTTAATTTATGCTTAATTTTTTGTTTGATAATATAAATATTATATATCTTTTTGCTCTTTGTTACAAGATAGAGATGATCTTCATTTCTGGAGTGCGTTTATAAGTTTCCTTTTTTTTTTTACCTATTTTTTTTTTTTTTTTTTTTATTATTCTTTTTTCCCCTTCAAAATTTAAGGATAATATCATATCCAGATCTCAATAAAGGATATTTACAAAACAATATAATTATTTGAATTAGTTGATTTTGAAACCGTTATTATTATATTTACTTTAATTAGCAAAGAGTTTTCAAAAACTTGTTTCAATTGCAAATTTTGCTCGATTACCAAAAAAAAAAAGTTAAACGTCAAACAAAACAGATATTGTCGGGGAAAAACACCACCATCCAATAAAATATAAATAAATAATCAAATACAATGACGGCTGAAAAATTCAAAACAGTATGTATTGATATCAAGATACCATGGTAAACTACTATCTACTGCAATTGAGAATCATTCAACTAACATTCTTTTTTTTTTTTTTTTTTTTTTTTTTTTTCGTTCAGGTAGGAAATGATTATTTTAGAAAACAAGATTATGAAAAAGCAATAACATGTTATAATAACGCCATTTCTAAAGATTCTACTCAAGTTGCTTATTATACAAATCGAGCTACTGCATATTTCAAACTTCATGAAAAAACACATCACCAACTTCATTTAAATTTCAAGCAATGGCTTCAGAGCCCCTTGCCATTGTCAACTACTGATGCAAAATCTATCATCGATAATCGAGAATTATTAGATTTGGTACTTCAAGATTCTCATAAAGCCTTATCTATGGACAAAAAGAATTTGAAAGCTTATTATTATCTTGGATTAGTGGCGTTTATTTATGGAAGGTTAAATGATTCTTGGCTTCGATTTGTCGAATGTTATAGATTGGCCATTGAGGTTCAATCACTTTCTTTGCCCGATGTTACAAGTTATCTTTCTAAACTTAAAATCAAATTGAATTATAAATCAAAGACCCAAAGGTCGCAGAAATATTTACCGCTATATCAAACTTTAGTGACTTCTTTAGAAGAAGATTATAATCAAAGTTGCAAAAAAATTACTCAAAATTATTCGAAAATCAAAGATGATTATAACAATGCAAATTTTCGAAGAAATTCTAAATATCAAACCGAATTGGAACATACAGCGAAAGAATATCATGAAAGGTTAAATGAAGCTCAATACATTTTTTCCCCAGTTTCTGATGATTTAAAAGAATTATGTGCCAAAAATGCTTCGAAAAAATTAAGCGAACAAGAATCAAAAAAAAATAAATCTTCGGATAATAACAATAATAATAATAATAATAATAATAGTAGTAGTAGTAGCAGTGAGACTACTGCTAATGGTGGTAAAATGACAATAAGGTTGGATGTGTCTTTACATGAAATACCTGATTTTTTGATTGATCCTCTCAAGTATACAATGTTTAGAGATCCGGTGATTACAATTTATGGGGAATCTTATGAAAGACGCTGGCTAGTGGAATACATAAACAAACATCATACCGATCCTCTTGCGAAAAAGCCACTAGAATTGAATCAAATATTTCCAAATAAAAGCTTGAAACAAGCGGTTCAAGAATTTGTCGAAAAACATAAGGTGATCATGTATCAGTGAAAAAAAAAAAAAAAAAAAAAAAAGATAATGATTAAAAAAAAAGTTACACCTTCATATGCTGTCATCCTTCAGATGGTATCTTTCTTCATATGCTATCTTTCTTCATCTTTCTCTCCTCTTTTCTATTCAAGATGTTTTTTATTAGCGATCTTTGTAAATTATTTTCTGTTATTAAACTAAAATGTACTCTATTTAAAAGAATTTTTAAAACTTTCATTGAATGTAGATTTTGGATATATTTATGAAAACAAAATATATAAAATGTCTATGGGCTTGAGCCACAAAAACAGCTCATCAGATCATTACAAATGACGAATTTTAAATAAGAATGAATATCTTAAAAAGTTGGATTAGTGTGAAGTATTATTGGGGATAACGCCAGTGATAGAATAACCAATTATTCTGATTGTTCTTGACATTTCATTCGAAAACCCTTTTTTTGGAACTTTTTTCACTTTTGGAAATCTATTATGGATGAAATATTCAAGCTGCTCATTAATAGGAATCATCATAGGATCAAAAGAACTTCTAATTAAAGCTTTGCCATTTGTGTCATAAATTGTAGAATAATTTTTTCTAACATTCAATGCCATGGCATGGACTGGTTGATGAAAATAAATTTCATAAAAGGAAGTGGATTTGTGATTGTCATCACCAACAACAGCGCTTTGGATAGATTCAACGGCGCTTGAAACAACACTAATTGGTCTTTCAAGGGCATGAATTATATTTTCATTAGCTGTATGAATGATTCCATTGAAATTCAATCCATTGGAACTTGTTGCTGACGGAGAATGAGGTGAAGAGTGGGTGAATTTTAACGGGGCTGGAAAATGCTTATCAGCATAAGATAGCAAACCATCAAGAAAATTATCTGTATTTTTGATTATGGGAGTAAACGAGTCACCCACTTGTTTTATAATTTTGCCACAAAATTTATGCTTTGACAAATGTGTGATGAATTTGGATTCCATTTTTGTATATGTGTATGTACTTTATTAATGTTTTATATATTTTTGCAAGTGTTTTTTTTTTTTTTTTTTTTCATCTCTGATATACTTTGTTAACTATTTTCATTATTGTATATTTATTTATTTATTTGCTTGTTTTGTTTGTGTCACAAATCAGACAAGCAAATAATTTTTCATCTTTTTGCTGCATGTTGAAAGTAGTAGTAATAGTAGAATCTATTATTTTGCACCTTAGCAACGGGTAACCAAACTCCTGCTTTGGTTGTCAAAAATAAAAATAAAAGTAAAAAATTCTATAGAAAAAACGTCACCTGTCAAAATAAAAAAAATAAAAAATAAAAAATAAAAAATAAAAAAACTAAAAAATAAAAAATAGTTTAAAACACCGTAAAAAAAATTAAAAAAAATTGAACTTGTCGGCGTCTAATTTTGAAGTTAATTTAAATGATTATTTAGTTTCCAAAAGGGATAATTAACATTTTCGATTCCTGATCTATTTATTTCATATTATCATACTTAAATCAGCATCAACTTAATATATATATATATATTTATATATATATATATATGATATTTAAATGGCCAGTATAAAGAACCCTCTTTGATTTGTAACAAATCAAATTGTATCTTATTGTTGGTTTTTTAGCGCGTTTGTTTGCTGCAAGTATGTATGGGTGTTTTGCTTTGTTTTTTTTTATCACTATTGTTACAATTATTAACTTCACTCTCAAGAAATGTTAATATTAATAATAATAAATTAATAATTAAATGATAATTTCACTGCTTGGAATCATCAAGCAAAAAAAAAAAATAAATAGAATATGTCTCAAATCTCCTGTCTGTTTGCCTTTTTTTTTTTTTTTAATTAATTTAATTTAATTTTCTTTTGAGTTTTCGGTTTTTTTCGATTCTTTTTTTTTTTTTTTTTTATTTATTTGTATTTTTTTTTTCCTCTTCCTCCTCCTCCTCTTCTCACACTATCTTTCTTTCACAGCCAATATTTCTCTCTCCTGCTTTACCTTATTTTCCTCTTGTTTCTTGGTGATTCAATATTATTACCTAAAACTGATGGTTAATGGGTAATATAATCACTGTTGATAAAAAAAAAAAAAAAAAAAACAAGAAGGAAATTTTCTTGAGAATATAAATAACCAACCGCCCACCTACTATTTACAATAGCGCTTGAAAATAAACCACATCCCTCTTAATTCTTGTTGATCTTTTATACAATTATTTTTCTTTCTTGGTTTGGATCTCAACAACGTGAAGCTGGAAGAGATATATAATCATTTTTTTTTCCTATCATGTATATCGATTGCCTTAATAATGAAATCACATACGAGCTACTTCCTGATGATATTTTCAATTCCCTTATGCGATGCTTGGCCGATCCTTCAAACACTTTACAATTCTCAGATTTGATCTGCTCGCAAAAAACCGTGAAAAAAATTATAGATGCTTTCATAACCGAAACCTATATTGGTTTAAGTTTTCTGAGCCTGAAAATTCAAGATAAACAAAGACTGGAGGACACTAAAGCTGAGTATACTGAATACGTCACGATTTTAGTTGAAGTTAATGATTTGAAAAATGAAATACTTGAACAAGGATATATTGGATCGGTTAGCTTCAAAGGAATAAATATCGTGGATCTCGTTTATATATATCAAAATTCAAGTCCTTTGATTTTCTTGGAAAACTCAAACAATCTCCTGGAAAATCATAAGCATGATAATAATAACATCGATGATGAGTTTGGAAATCAAAACCAAAATGGCACCAATAGAATCAAAGAATTATATAGCCAGTTGAATAGTCTTCCAAAAAAAAAACAATCCAAAAAACTCGAAAGACCAAATTCTTTTGAAAGTCAATATTCTAACGGTATTGATCCATCGTATCCAAGTTCCGAATCATTATCATCTGCTCCAAATTCTTTTGAAAAATCAGATCCTCAAACTGAAGATATTTATAAATTATTGGATCCCGAAGATCGTGATGACTATTTCGTTGACGCAAAAAGTATTCCTGAAATTCAAAACCAAGCTAATAAGAACAATATTAGGAGTAAGCCCAATGATAATGATAAAAATGAAAAAGAATCATTAGAACCACAATGTTATAACGATCTTCCAAAAATGAGTGTTGATTATGATCATCTTGAAAACTCTAAGTTTCAAGATTCAGGTTCTCGAGAGTATTCAGAAAACAGCGCCCCTCCGTCTTTTGACAGAATACAAACACCAAAACAAGCATTTTCAAATTCATTTTTCAGCCCTAACAGTGGAACCTCTTTTATAGATGATTATCAATCAGCCGCTGAAGACTTAAATTCCTCTCTTGATCAATCTTTGAATGAAATTAATCTGACAACAACAATGCAATATAATGACACTGAAGTCTTCCAGTCTGCAGTAGATTTTCAAGATGAATTCTCTTTTGAAAAAGAAGTAGAAGAAGAAGAAATTGAATCCTTAGACTCTGCTCATTTTCTCGGTGAACAATACGTCACTCATCCTTATGCTGAGGGCAAAGATGATGAAGGTTTCTTTAATGATAACAACAATGCTCACTTCTTGAATACAAACTCAAGTCATATTTTCTTTGATGGCCTTGATAACGAAAATAACTCTTTTGAGACTTACAGTTCAAAGCATAGTGAAATCAATCAAAATAGCACTGATGAATCTTTCATTAGAGATGAAGAAGATTTGCTTTTGGTTATACCAGTTTCGAAGCCTTATTTTCCTAAGAATATGATAAAAAATTTCAAAATAAAAAATCCAATAATTAAGCAAGCAATACTTCAGCTTCTCAAAAAACGCAAGCCAGATCAATCAAATGGACAAATTGAAAATTATCTAATTGTTGGCTTGTTTTATACAAAAGACCTGCTTTTTAAAAGTTATGACATAGTGAAACATGACACTGATGTTTATTCTGTTGGAGTACGAGGCAAAATTACATCCTATAGTTTATTTAATGATCTATCTAAAAATAGCTATTTAGATAATGAACAGAATTTAAGTGTGAACATAGAAGTGATTGATTGCGTTACAATGGATAGGCTATATTTACCCACATTTGGCAATTATCATGATAAAGATAATGATGATGGGGATTTTACACAATATCAAGGAGTTGATTTGAATGATTTGGTTACTTTAGCAAAAATAAAACGTCATGATGTCAATAATACAATGGGAGGAAATTGTATTAATACAGAAAATTTTCAATCAATTCGAAATTACACAACTAATTCTTTAGGAAGCTTGAGGAAAATCATTAAATTATTTAAAGATGTTAAGATCGGAGAAACCACTTTTGTTAAACTAAAGTTCAATTTTGAAGATTGTTTTGATACCATCTTTGAACAAACAGAAATTTTTTATCAAACATACAGTCAAGATAATGCAGTAGAATTCTTCGAATGCGCCAATGATAACCCTGAAATGATATCCTTGAAAATCGATTTCTTGGTGAAAATTTTAAGAAAATATACTGATTTGAAATATGAACATTATTATAAAATCAACAAATTTTCTAGCTCATCATCTAATGAATCATTACAAAATTTGAATAATACACCATATCATAACATTAATAAAAATGATTCAACCTTCCAATTGCATAGCAACAATAAAAAAGATTATTTTAATTACTATAATTTGAATTTTCAAAATATTTTATCTTCTGAATCATTGGACAAAAAAATAAGAATAATTTTTAAAATGATTGACGATGAGTTCACATTTTTAAAATATGAAATTTCATTGGAAAAAATTTCATTACAATATCATAAAGAATCTTTGAATAATAGTGTCAATCGTCATCGTCATCGTCATCATCGTGATAAAAGGCTGTCTTTAAATAACGATCACTCAAAATTGTACTCCAACACCATGTATTCTAGTCGTGAACGTCCTAAACTGTCTATTTTCCCATCATCTACCACTGATTATAATAATAGTTCAATCCCATCTTCAAAAGAAGCATTCGACAAAGACGCATTTACTCATTCACAAAATAAAAGATTTCAATATTTTGACCAAAAACAGGAACAACAAAAGCAACAAGATCAATCTAGACATCCAACTCATAAACAATCAACCTCTTCCACTCGATCTTTCAAGCCAAAAAAAACGTCGGAAACAAATCCTCAATCAAAAAGAAGATCAAAGAGTTACTTTAATTTAGGACAGTTTTTGAATTCAAAACTGAAAACAGATCGTCAATAAGATTCTACTTTATCGAATAGAAAAAAAGTAGCATCAAAAAAAATTCATAGAAATCTTGTTGAAGTACTATAGTAATCAAGTTTTTTTTTGTTTTTTTTATTTTTTTTTCCATCCTCATCTTTACACCTTTATATCACTCTCGCTTGTTAGTTTTTTTGCTTTATTTATTTTTATTTTTTTTTTTTTTTTGTCTTTTGATTTCATTCTTCGTTTCTCTGCTTGTGTTTTCTTTTTGGTCTTACTTTTCTTGTTGCTTTGATTTTTTCGATCAGAATAATATTGCCTGTGTTTCTATATTTTTTTTTTTTTTATTCGTTCTTTCTTTGGTCTTTCATTATCTATTTCCCTTTTTAGCATTATTTAGTCATTCACTATTTCTCTTTTGCATTTTAAAATTAAAAAAAAAAAAAAAAAAAAAAAAAATATACTAAAATCACGCTTTGCATTTCTTATCAATAACAATTTAAACAACTTTCTGACTCTGTGACGCTTAGATGTGGTAGGAAGCATACCCAAAATTAAGATAAAAAAAAAAAAAGAATCATTTAATTAATTAATCAATTGCACTTAAATTATTATCCCTTGAAATGATTAACAATTAAATCAAAGGGCTTTTTTTATTTTATTTTTTCTTCGGAAATTACTTGCAAAGCGATTTAAATTACAATTAAATTAAAAAACTAGAGCCCCTGCAAAAAAAAAGACGGGGGAAAAAATGAAAATGCGAACCCTGTGGATCGAACACAGGACCTTCAGATAACTTTGAAGATCAACTTCAGTCTGACGCTCTCCCAACTGAGCTAGGTCCGCAAATTCTTATTTTTCTTTGTTCGTTGAAATAAGCTTGTGAATAATAAGGTTGTGAATTGCTCACAAGATAAAAATTCTCAACCTCAGATAAAAGCTGAAAATTCACAGGCTAGCACTAGCGGTAAAACTTTTGATAAAAGTTTTATTTTGATCTTTTGAAGATTTTCCCCGTTATAGCAAATTATATAACATATGTATAGATTTTAATATAAATCTAGTTTTACGTGTCGAAAAAAAAAAAAAACTCAGCTTTCAAAAGAATATTTTCATTTGAACTTTTAAATATTTTTTCATTATATATATACGTATATATTTAATGTGTACGTGTCCTAAAAAAAGAAAAAAACAAGCACGCACTGTTTCAACTTTCATTATGTGTAAGGACTTAAAAATACATTTGATTTTGCCCTGAGGAAAAAGAGATGCATAATGTAAGTTATTTCTCGTATTTTCTCGAAATAATATAAACTGCAGTATTTATCTACGAAATCGATTTTGTAGATTAATGGTTTGTCTTTATAAAATTTAAGTTATATTTGGAAGCATGTTTATAATTTCAGCCATTTTAAATATATTGGTGTTGAATCAAAGATGTTTACCAAAGTGTCAAGTTTTAGCGATACTTATTTAATGTTTCTTATTTTTACATGATTCTTATTATTTTGAGTCGATTGACTTATTAAATAAATTAGAATGACTTTTATCAAAAGTTTTACCGCTAGTGCTAGCCTGTAAATTTTCAGCTTTTATCTCATTAATATCATTGATGACCCCCCTTAATCGTGTTAATCAATGTCAGTATATAATTCTTTTATTTGATTAATCTTACTTTTACATTTACATTATTTTATTTAATTTTATTTTATTTTATTTGACTTTTCTACTTTCTATTGTATGATGAAATTTTTTCGTCACCATGATTTTTTTTCCTATTGTTTATTGGAAATTTTTTCAACATGAATGGTGAAAAATGTTCTCTATAATTATATTTCTATTCTCCTTTTTATTTTAATTTTTTATTCTATTTAGAAAAGAGGTTACAGAGATTTATATCTATTTTTATTACGCTATATTCTATTTTACATATAGTAATATTTTTTATTCTTTTACCTTTTATTATTCATTTATTTATTAATTAACTATGTCAGTTGAAGATACCCATTTCACATCTGAAATTGACGAAACTGCAACTTCCATTCCTCATATTGAAGATGCTAAATCCAATTAATGAGATTACAGCTGGAAACTTACAGGCTATTATTAGTGGTAAATGATATTCAGTGTGGGGAAAAAATAAATGGTCCCTAGCAGGATCGAACTGCTGATCTTGGCGTAACATTACCTCGAAGGTTGATATTAGCACCACGCCTTAACCAACTGGGCCAAGGGACCGGATATAACTTTACTAATATTAGTGGACTCGATCAATTTCTAGAAGGATTATTTTGTTTTGACCTTATTACCAATTCCAATAAACAAATTTATTCAATTTATTTCAAATCTAAAATTCAATCGATAATTGATTCTTTTATTAGAGCACACCTTGTTCAATATAATGACATAATTATTTCTCATACACAAATTTTTACTACACCATGGGTACTGGTAATGGTAGGATATTCAATTTTAGTAAATAAGAAGATATAACCCATTCTCTTAGAAATGCCATAATGATGCTGCGTGTCTTGAATTCATATAAAAAAACATGGATATCATCTTGGTTTAATACCATTCGCGTACAAGAAAAAACAGCAAAAGAAACTGCAAGGTGCACAAAGCGAAACTATAACGAATGCTACTGGTTTTTCTCAACAAGATTGGCAATTATTTTGGGGTAAGTTCAAGAAATTACTGCTCATTTATTCAGCCAAACTTCAACATTTACATTTCGCTCTCATTGGTTCACAAATTTGGACTTTCTTTAAAGATTGTTCACATTGTGGATACAAATATTATGGCAACAAATTAAATATAATTCATCATATTCTCCACACATGCTCTTTCACTAAACAACTTATTAAAGGTATTTTTTATTACAGCTGTTCGTTGTTTTATGTAGTTCATATGTTTTCTTCTTTTTTCTTTTATCTGGTCCTAAATTCTTAATTCTTCACTAACTTCTATTTCATTTATTATTAACTATTATTAAACTTATATCATTTTATTTTAATTTCCTATCATCTTATACATTAGGGGTTTTGTTTTTATCATTATATTTATTATAATGGTAATACCATTAGTTTTATTTCCCTATGAGGTAAAGCTGATGTCCTTTTTTAGGTTTTTTCCCGCTTATTTAGTGTATAATTTTTTCATTTAATGTACGACTTTTTGTGATGGTAAAAAAAAATTTTTTTGCTAATCTTTTTCTTATTTCAAGTCCTTTTGTCCATATCCTCTTTTTATATTGCTAGTTACTACTCCAATATTTGTAATAGATAAACTCCCTGTGTTCCTGATTATCGAACATTCAATCTATATAGAAAGAAAAGGATGAAGTCCAATATATAAGATTTTGGTTATAACAATAATTTTGTTGTAAATTTTTGTAATATTTTTGGAATTTTCAACAAATCATACAAATACTTAGTTCATAAAAGTACGAATGATTTCAATGTGAAAAAAAAAAAAAAAAAAAAAAAAAAAAAAAAAACAAAAAAAAAAGGAAATAAAAAAAAAAAAAAAAAAAAAAAAAAAAGTAATATTATTTTTCTAAGAAGTATATAAAAAAAAAAAAAAAAAAAAGATTTTCCAA
>JASTUB010000508.1:0-10584 GCA_031124825.1 Saccharomycopsis vini
TTTTTTTTTTTTTTTTTTTTTTTTTTTTTTTTTTTTTTTTTTTTTTTTTTTTTTTTTTTTTTTTTTTTTTTTATTTAATTTTTTTTGGGAAAAAAAAAAAAAGAAAAAGAAAAAAAAGAAGAAGAAAATTATTTTTTTATTATTTTTTTTATTAGGTTAATTAATTGTTTTTTGTTTTTTTTGTTTTTTTTTCTTTTCAAATAAAGACTAAAATAATTGTCATCTTCGAAATCTTCTATTTTTTTATTTTTTTTTTTTTTTGATTTTCTTTTTTTAATCTTCTTTAATTTATAATTTAATTATTGGTTTACCTTTTTTTCTTTTTTGGTGCTTTTTTTTCAATCTTGCATTCTCACTTGTCTCACGATAAACTCATATATTGATGCTATATCAATCAATTAATAGAAAAATATAATATAAAAATAAAGAATTCAAAACAAAAATGCCTTCTCCAGATGCTATTGATCCTAATTCTCATCGTATGTTTTGTCATTTGATTTGATTTTTGCCAGTTTTCTCTGTTTCTTTTTTTTTTTTTTTTTTTTTTTCAACGCTTCAATTGCCTGTTCCAAAACTAACTGATTCTTTCTATAGTTATAAGTCGACTACAAAATTCAAATCGCATTTCTTCTAATCAACTAAATAATAATCGCAATCCTTCTTCATCTAAAGAAATATCACCAATTTCAATTCTGTCTTTAAAAGCAAAAACAAAAAGAAATTTGAACAGCAACTCCACTTTTTGTATTAAAACTTCGAAACAATGGGTATTACCTCCTCGACCAAAACCTGGTAGAAAACCTTCTGCTCACCTGAATAATAATAATAATAACAATAATAATGAAACAAAGAGAAAATCTAAAAAATCATCCAGTAATAATAGCAATAATAATACAACTTCTACCACAACCCTTAAAACCACAAACACCTCCATATCTACAAATCCCGCCACTACCGCCGTCCCCACAACAATCATCAATACTACAACAATAAAAACAACGTCCACCCATAACAAACAAAAACAACCAACAACAAATACATATTCTTCTTCTGTACACGATACCAATAAAAAACCAATTCCTAACAATATTCAAAAACAACAACCATTAACCGTCCCTTCAAAGATTGATAACGTTCTTGAAAAAGAACTTCAAAAGGCAAACCAAGAAAACTCATTATTAAAAAATGAATTATCAAAACTTGTTCATGATTTGAAGTCTTTAAGACAACAAGTTACAAATGAAACTAACAATGACAATGACAATGACAATCATAAAAATCATAAAAATAGTGTTGAATCTTCTAAAGAATCTTCGGTATCTATGACTCAAACATCTTCAATTGCTTCCTTATCGGCGTCTTTTGACTCGCAATCATTAATGCAAATGTCATTGTCTAACACCACTGCAACATCAAGCTCAATAGCACTTTCCCAAACAGGAGCAACAAAACAAAACAACAATAACCATCACCATGTTAGTCCTGAATCATCCTCTCCTCCTTATTTGGACGAATATGAACCGATTAGTAGAAAACGTACCCATGAATTTTTGGAAGACTCAACTAATAATAATCTTTCTCGTCATTACTCTCATCTCAGTCATCATCATTTACAAGACGTGGTTGCTGAAGAAGAGGATAATGACGGTTCAATATATGAAGAGGAGCAACATGAAGATAAATTATTGAAATTATCTAGTGATCCATTACTTCATCATCATGCTATCACTACTGCTGCTACTGGAACTGCCACTAATTCAATTACACATAGTTTGACATCAAGAACCCCTTCATTAATTAATCCTCCTAGTTTATCTTTGAAAAATGGGCGAATGGCATCTATTCAATCCGAATCAATTGGAAATACAAATCCAACAACCTCGAATTTTTTTGATGATTTTATTGTGAAAAACGATGATGAAATAGATGGTGACGAAGATGTTAGTGCTGCTATTGGAAATGTAATGGATTTGATCAATTCAGAAGATGTCATCGCCGCTTCTAGTAATATTAGAACAATGAATTATTCAAATGGGTTTGCAAGAAATGCATTAATGAGAACTATAACAACCAATTCAATATCATCAACCGCTAATAACCTTCCTCATCCACCTTCTCTTAAATCTTCTGGGGCATCGAGTTTGATGTTATCAAAATATAGCACTTTAAATTCAGATTTTGAAGAAGAATTAAAGCTGGCTCATCATGGTATGATGATGGAAATCGAACCAGAAGGATTTGAAAAAAATTATAATCAAGTGATTGATTTACCATTATCATTAAATATTGTTGAAGACCCAATTTCAAGTAAATCAAAAACCAATTCAACTGTTGCAAAAACAACAATGACAAAAATCTCTTCCACAACAGAAAATAGCGATTATTTTGATAATAATCAAGACATTGAAAATTTGATTCCTTCAATGGAACATGATGATAATTATTTTAATGAATTTTTGGATTTCAATTTTTTCAAAGAAATGAACTAAATTCTTATTAAATATTCTGTTTTATAATAATTATCAATTTTTTTTTTTATTTCTTTTTCATTTTTCAAACAGCAACAAAAAAACAAAAAAAAAAAAAAAAACCATGAAGATTTTCTTTATTCATGATGCATCTATGTCATATTTCACCTCTCAGTTTCTTTCCTTTCTTCGTATGGTATTTATTATCATTTTATGGTCAATTTGTCTCTCTTTTTTTAAAAAAAAAAAAAAAATATTTTCAAACGATCATTATGCCATTTTTAATCTTTTTTCTTTTCATGTTTTTTTTCTTTAAATCATGCAACATGTAATTATGAATGAACGAATAAAAAAAATAAAAATAAAAATAAAAAAATTGTTATCCTTCCAAACATTACATTGAAAGGATCAGTAATTATAGAAAAGATAATAAACGATAAAAGAATTCTTTTGTTTACTTATTTTTGGTATTTAATATTCTTTATATCGTTAGTTTGAAACAAAGAAGGATTTAAAAAAAAAAAAAAAAAAAAAAATCATTTTTGTTGGCTGTGGTATATTGTGCCGCAAACGAATCTCATGATGGCAATGCACTTAAAACTTCACACCACTTTACAACGTTACGTGAGAAATCCATACCAATTGAAGATCATCTAAATCGATTTAGAAATGAACTTTGTTAAAAAAAATAAAATAAAATGAAAAAAAAAAAAAAAAAACCATTTTTAGTTTGTAGGGATTTTTAAAACTACTCGAGTAGTTTTTTTTTGAAATAGAATTTACAAAATGAATTTTTCATCTTTTAATAATAAAAACAATCCGTTGATTCTAACAAAAAAATTCAATGATTAAACAAAAAAAAATAACAAAAGTAATAATAACGAGTGGGGAAAAAAAATACAAAGAGAAGGATACAAAGAAACAGTATTGAAATCATATTGTTTTAAAAATTAACGAAACCCCTTCATCACCAGCGGTTATTAATTTATCACCATTTTCTTGTATTACAAAATCTAAAACACCCATATTATGACCCACCCCAACAAACAATTCTTTAGCTTCTCTAACGTCGATTTTATAAATTTTACCATTCAAACAACCCACCACAAGAATAGGACTTTTATTGATGAATTCAACTTTTGTAATTGCGTCTTCAAATTTCAAAGATCTTCTAAGTCTCCAAGTGTTTGAATCAAAGAAAAACAAATCCCCAGAAACAAGTCCTGCTACCAAGATGTTCAAACTAGAACACCAACTTAAAGCTTCAATACTAGCCTCGAATATGTCTTGTTCAGGAGTCAATTCAATAGCTTTGAAAAAACTAATGATGTTTCCTGATGAAGTGTTATAAATGAAAATAGATCCATCTCTTGATCCTAAAGCAGCAATATCACGACCACTTTCAACAGAAATAGAAACCCAAGGTGGAACTTCACCTTTATAACTATCTGGGGATTGAAATTTGTAAGTTTGTTCACCAGTATAACAATTCCATTGAATTATTGTAGAATCTTCAGAACAAGTTATCAATGTTAATTCTTGTTCATTTTTATTTTCCACGAATTTACCATTTGTACATTCTGTTGAGTGAGAAAATCCAGACATTATTTGAATTATTGAATCATCATTATTATCAATTTGATAAACCCAAACAGATCCATCGGTAGCACCAAAGGCAAAAACTGGTAATTTTGGATGAATTTCAATCCAAATAATTTCTTCAACTTGTTCAATAGGCTCAGAAATTTTTTTCCAAACTTGACCTTTTTTAAATGATTTATGAATCAAAACTTTACCAGTCATATCACCAGTAATACAATAATTTCCATCATTAGTAAATCCACCAGAAATAACCGATTCTGTATGACCTTGGATTTTACTGATCATTTTTGGTGGTTGTAAATGTGTGGTCCAAATGTATGCCAAATTATCACCTCCTCCAGTCATCACCACTGGTAATTTTGGATGACCGGCGATTTTAAAAACAGAATCGGTATGTTCATCAAAATAAGTCCATGAATTATTAGACATATCGATTTCTAATACATCATCTTCATCTTCGATTTGATCTTCTCCTTCCCCCATTTCTTCATCTTCATCTATTGGTTCTTCATCTCCTTGAGGAACTTCTTCAGCAACTTCTTCAGCAACAAGAAATTCTTCTGGATTTTGGATTTCTTCAGGATTACTCATATTAATATAATTTGATGACAGTTAATATAATCTAGAAATACAAAAATCAATTAATCAAATCCAGAGAATATAGTAATCTTTTATATATATGTTTTATATTAATAATACCACACAATATTATTAATCAAAATATTAAAAAATAAAAAAAAAATTTTCGTTTTTTTCCGCCAAAAAAAAAAAAAAAATAAAAAAAATTCTGTGAAAAAAATGGGCTCCAATACTGCGGGTCATCGACCCCAGCGCAAAAAAAAAAAAAAAAAAAAAACTGAAATTTTTTTTTTACAACAAAAAAAGAAGAGTTGAAACTCTCCAAATATCATCAATAAAATAGTTCAAGTGCATTACTCTTTTTTACAATGTCAAGCAAGTTTATGGACACTGGGGACGATGAACCAATAGTCAAACCACCAACCGAAAAATTAGATATCGAATCAACATTAAATATAAATGATGAGGAAGAGGAAAATCTTCACCAACAACAACAAGATCAAAATAATGAAGAAGTCACACTGAAAACAGAACCAAAGAACAAAAGAAGTCGTTTTGATGCATTTCAAGATAATAGTAGTGATGATGATGATGATGATGATGATGAAGTGGAGATCCTTGTGAATAATGTTTCTAAAAGTGTACCTGTAGAAGAAAAAGACAAACAACAATCAGAAACAACAACAACAATAATAACGGAAGAAAGAGAAATCCAACAACAAAAAGATGAAGATTCACCATTGAATCAACCATCATCATTAATTTCTGAAGAACAACAAACTCTTTCCAAGAAAAAACTCGAAAAGATTGAAAAAAAATTACAAAAAACCGGGGTAGTTTATATTTCCAAAGTACCACCATACATGAAACCTCACAAGATGCGCCAAATTTTATCTAAATTTGGAGAGATTGATCGACTTTTTTTAAAACCAGAGCTGGACTTACAATATAAAAAAAGAGTTAGATTTGGAGGTGGTAATAAAAAAAAAATGTTTGTTGAAGGTTGGGCAGAATTTTTGAATAAAAAACATGCAAAATTATGTGTTGAAGCTTTAAATGGAGAAAAAATCGGTGGTAAAAAGGGTAATTTTTATTTCGATGATATTTTGAATTTGAAATATTTGAAAAATTTCAAATGGATGGATTTGACTTCTACTATAGCTAAAGAAAATGAAGCTAAACAATCTAAATTGATGATGGAAATTTCAACTGCCAATAAATTGAACAAAGAATTTATTAGAAATGTTGAAAAATCAAAAATGATTGAAAATATGGAAAAAAGAAAGAAACAAAAGTTGGAAAAAGAACAACAAAATGAAGATCAAAATTAATAGTTGGATACTAATAAATGAATGTAAATGTTTCTATTATTATTTCATGTAGAACTATTAAATGTTTATCCCATTTACTTCAAAAATAGAGTAGTTTATGGCTCTTCTAAATTGACTCATCTGAAGATACATTTTTATTTTATTCATTCATTTCACAATTCGACAACTATCTGCTGGGGAAAAAAAAAGAAATACTGAAAACAAATACATTTATACCTAAAAAAAGGCATCAATTAGCGGAATGAAATTTATAAAAGAAAAAGTGAAAATCTTTTTTATAAAATTCTAATCTTCAACCATGAAACTAAACCACAATGAAAGCATCCCTACTGGTGTTTTGGTAGTTGATATATTTTCTTTTCTTTTGAGTAAGTTTTATGTATAACTTTTGATTTCTCAATTACTTCTTTGTTTCCAAAGTGGTTTGTAGAATGTAAAAAAAGCTGAGTTTTTTTTGGTTTTATCAACAGTTGTGGATTTATTTGGGATATTAATAAGGGGATACCTAAAAATGAATATATGTTGGGAAAATAGTAAATAATATACTTCAATTAGTTAACAATTAGCTAAATAAATGAGAAAAGGGATCTTTTCACAAATCATTACCAATATTTAAATAGTACAAATAATTATAAATTCAACCCCTAGGCGTTTGAGAATAAATTTGATGAAAAATATATATATATATATATATATATAAACAAAAAAGATGGAAAGATTACAGAAAAGTTTTTGTTTTTTTCCTTTTTAGACATGTAGCACTAGATTTATATTTTTTCTTTTACCATCACAAAAAGTCACATCTTAAGGAAACATCATTATACCGTAAATAAGGAGGAATACAATACATAGTAAGATCACTAGTTCTTGCTGCTAAGAAAACAAAATTAGTATCTTCATTAAAGTAACATCATTCTTTATTTTTTTTTTTTTTACCATCACAGAACATTTATGTATATCAAACTTAACAACAATATGGGCAACATAGTCATTTACATCATCAATAGAATACTTCAAAATTTTATCATAATATCAAGATCCATAAAATTAATCCAAACAACAATATGTGCATAGATATTATTACTTTGTTGAAATTCAAACCTACACACCAGCTGTTGGAATCTTTCACCAAATCTAAAATTAAAAACAGGATTAACAAAATCAACAATACTTTTAAATATTATAACATTATTCAAAATAGATTCACTCCATTTAGTATTGCAAGTTAAAAATAGAAATAACAGTGGTGATCAATAAATTCTAGTTAAAGCAACACATTTCAGAAAATGACGGTCAAAGTATGCTTTAGAACCAATAACATTCTTTGATAAATTTTTAAAAACAATTTAATTTCGATTAAAATTACCAATATCAGAATCCATTGAATATCTCAAAAAAACAAATAAGTTCTTCGTGAACTCTTGAATCCCTCACAATATTTAGGAAAAAATCATAAACTTTTTGACAAATAAAAAAATTAGATAACTCCCCAACAGAAAATTGTATGTAATATTGATTCAACCCAGAAAGAAAACAAAAAGGAAATAAAGAAGGCAAAAAAAACTTTCCAAGAGCAAATATGGGAGCCAAATTATCAACCCAAGAATACATGTTCCTAGATAATTTGACGCATGTCTAAAAATACAATACAATATATTATAAAAAAAAAACAATCAAGGATGCAGATCCCCCAAAAAAAAGGAAGAAAACACTTGAAATAACAAAAAAGAAAATAACTCTAAAATATATAATAAATAACAATCCAACAAAAAAAAAAAAAATATAAATACGCAAACATATTCACTTAAAATATTTCAAACAGAATAAAAAAAAGTTGTAAAAAAATTGTAAAAAAATAAACTATTTATCGAAAACAAATATAAAATGAATAATACATTATCAAAGTCACAACAAAATGCAAAGGATTACAATAAATTAGCTTTCTGTAACATTGAAGGAACAATACAAAATATTGAATTAGATAGCATGTATCCAGCATGCTTCAAATGCAGAAACAAAATCAAACTTATAAAACTCGGAGATGAATCATTAGATTTACAATCAATTGCCACTGATTTTTGTAAAGAAGCAGCAGCAAATTTAAAAAGTTTCTTAGCCAAAGTACAGTTTTATAAACTGCTTAATGTATTCGTCATAGAAAAAAGTTTTTGTAAAATTTGTCAAACAACTACACAATGTGGTATATCATTATGGTTCAAAGTCATTATTAAAGTTACAAAAGTTTCAGGAAAATCAGCAGGTAATTGGTCACCAAAAACAGTATCTTTCAAAACACAATTCGAAAAACTATTAAAAAGAGAAATTCCAGAAACAAGCATTCCATATTACATGCTACTTCTCCTACCTTTATTGAGCAACAGTGAAAGCTTAAAAAAATCAACTATCAAACACTTAACATTAAATTATCCTCACTGTTTCATATGTTCAACAAAACCAACAGCCAGTAACCATATTGACCCAAGCAGCTTATACCTCTATAAAGTTAAAGAAATAACCAAAGAATGGGACGTTTCAGACTTTTTATCTAAAAAATATGAAGAAGAAACCGGAGATGACAATGACTGCAGATTGTAAATTTTTAGTGCTATGAAATAGCATGATTATTAACCAAATCTCAATTGTCTTTTATTTATTATTTCCTTATCTTTTATTTATTATTTTCTGATCTTCTATTTGTTACTTTCTTATCTTCAACTTATCTGATTATCTTATTTACTTGTTTTACTTATTCGTGATATTATTGGTAAAAGATTAAGATAGCCGATTATTTCTGGATAAGACGCTAGACTCACTTAAACTTATTGGATATAAATAGTTAGTTTTTTACAGCACTTTCAGTTTGGTTAGAATTAATAAAAGAAGAATCATTTTTATTTTTTTTTATCATCACAAAAGTCGTACATTTTTTTTTCACCATCACAAAAAGTCGTACATTAAATGAAAAAAATTATACAGTAAATAAGTACATTAAAATCATCCTTTTCACATTCAAAAAGATTTGTACATTTATGAACTAAACTATATACTAAATAGAGGGGAAAACCTATCATCCTTTTTTTATTTTTTTTTACTTTCGAAAAGATTCATACATTTATGAACTAAACTATATCATTTTTTTTTTCAACACGGAAAACTAGATTTATATTAAAATCTATACATATATATATATTAGGGGAAAATCTTCAAAAGATCGCTTAGAACTATTAAAAAAAAATAGTTTTAAAAGGGTGATTACTCACCAAAAACCCCTAGGTTTAATTTATATCTTTAATTATTGTAATTTAATTGTAGGTATTCAAACGACCGCTAAAATAAGAAAAATAATTTCTGGGATTGATTTGGTACCCCGTACCCCAGCTTTCATCTGTCCTTCGTACTATATTAAATCTTTCAACATAATACATAAAACGGTCTATTTTAATCATTTTTTTTATTTTCATGAATTGACATAATTAGGCTTTTCCAACTTAACTGCATACCTATATTTGTTTTACTCCATAATTGCTTTGAGATTTGACATTGAACATAATAGTGGTTGATATAGTCTATTTTTGTTTGTGCAGGTGTCTCTGAGTAATTTTCCGGAGGAAAGTTACAATATTTGCAAGGACTATTTGTGGATTTGAATAATTTAAGTCCCAAGTTCATAAGGTATGTACTCTCCATTGTACCTGGATATTCCTTTGCTATTTGATTTAGTTTTTTCCAGTACTTTTTTTGATGTTTTGGAGTTGCATCATGAAAATTTAGCAAAGTTGTGGAAATTTTGGAACTGTTTTTTTTCTCCTGTTCTTTTTTGCTTCCTTTTTTAAAATCACAATTGAACATTTCAGGTCTCATTGTTCTATAATTCATAGGAACTGGGCTTTTTAAAATATTTTGAAATTCATTATCTCTAATATTTCGCATAGGATGGATTGGGTTTTGATGATCCAATTCGAATAGAATTTCCATTTTTCCATCAAGCTATTAAATATGAAGGCATAGAAATATAGAAAGTTTATTTTTTTCAAGAATAAGCCGGGCTAGCCTAATTGGTTAGGGCGTCTGACTTCTAATCAGGAGATTCTGGGTTCGAGTCCCAGGTTCGGTGCTTTTTTCCACATACTGTTTCAGAGTCAAAATTGTTTCTTGTCGGTTTATATAATTTATAGATTGGGTGTCACATATGTTATAATATTCATTACAAAACCGATTATATAAATCATTGATTATTATTTATTAGTTGAACCTTTTTTTTCTTAATTATTTTTTTTTGGTATGGCATAAATACACACTGATAAGTTTATAATATAAAGTGAGGAATCATTCAAATTAAGGCAACATAAGAATTTTAAATAAGATAATTATAAGTTAAATAATAATAGTAAATGATGACATACACTTAAGAAGCAAACTAAACAAAATTTAATTGAATGTTCATCACGCTAATAACAAATAAATAAAAAAAAATATTTTTTTTTCCTCTTCGTTCTCCTTTTTATCATATTGTTTTTTTGTATTTTGTGTTGTTTTTTTTTTTTTTTTTTTTTTTTTTTTTTTTTTTTTTTTTTTTTTTTTTTTTTTTTTTTTTTTTTTTTTTT
>JASTUB010000509.1:0-10569 GCA_031124825.1 Saccharomycopsis vini
TCTTTTTCAAATAAATAAAAAATAAATTTAAAATATTTTTTTGTAAAAAAAAAAAAAAAAATTAAAAAAAAAAAAAAAAAAAAAAAAAAAAAAAAAAAAAAAAAAAAAAAAAAAAAAACAGATAATAAATGACCTTCAATAATTTGGCATATCTTTGATTCTTGATCAAAAAGGGAGAGGTAAAGGCAACAAGGAAAAAAAAAAAAAAAAATTAGAGTTCTTTTAATTGATTCAATTACTCTTTCTGTCTCTCTGTCTCTCTCTCACTCTGTCTCTGTCTCTTTTTATCTCTTTAGATTATCCTTACTTCTATAATATCAATTGTTTTCCCATTAAACCAATCTTCTAATTATTTGTTGATGTATTTGGATTATGTTGCTTGTGAGAATCTATAACGTTCGTTCGTTTGATAGGAGAAATTCTTTGTTAAAAAAAAAAAAAAAAAAAAAAAAGTAGGAGAAAAAAATCACAAAAAAAAAAATGAAAAAAAAAAAATAAATAAAAAAAAATCCAGACAATTGGGTTTACTGCAAAAGGGTAATCAAAAAAATCAAATAACTGAATATCAATTATTTATGTTTCCTTATTTTATTATTTTCATTCTACATTTCTACTTGTATTTCTTCTTCTTTGTTTGGTTGCTTTGTTTCTGTGTGTTTTAAATGTTTTCTTACCTCAATCAATCTGTCCGTTCTTGAAAAAAAAAAAAAAAAAAAAAGACTTCAAGACGTACGAGAAACTAAATCAGAAACCGTCTGTCAAAAAAAAAACATAGGAAAACAGAAGAAAAAAAAAAAAGAAGCAAAACAAAGTGTGAACTAAAAAACAAATGATTTCATAACTGGAATAGTTATAACAAGATTAAACATTCTACAGAAAAAAAAAGAAAAAAAAAATACACAAACACACATAAAAAATATAGAAATCACATAGTGTATTTAGCTTTATCTCTCATTTTTTAGTAACAAAACGACCCCAATAAGTAAATATATTCACATTTAAAAAAAGTTGAATAATTGAAAAAAAAATAAACATTTCGAAATAAAAATAAAACCACCACAATCCATATTAATAAGTAGAAGACAGGAATAATAATACATAACCATATACAAAGAATAGAACACGTCGAATCATTAACAAAAAAAAAAAAAAAAAAAAAAAAGAGAGAGAAAAACAGAGAGAAAGAATAAATTCAAGTTGTATTTAAAAGATTATGCTGAGTTATTGAGTTTTCAATATTGGTTGTCATAGTCGCTATATTTTCAAATCCCAACGTTGCTTGTTCAGTATCTTCATCATCTTTAATTTCATGATTAGCTTTGCGTTCATGATGATCCACATGAAGGTCCTCATGAAATTTTTGTTCTTGATTAATTACATCATTTGTATGCTCTTCACAAGGAGATATAGGCTCTTTCATTGCTTGCTGTTCCATTTCGGAGTTTTGTTCAGCATCATTGGATGAAGCAGTAGTTTCGGTAGTATTCGTAACAATATTACCACTATTAGTAGCTTCATCTATATTTGTACTTCGATCAGGTATGCCACCATCATTGGTATTATTAATGTTATCACTTCCACTAATAACATTATTAGTATCAGCATCGGCATTATTTGTATTTATAGAAGAAACATCTGAATAGGTTTCGTGGTGCATAATCTGTAAAAACGAAGAATAAAGATGCTTTAATTCATCCAAGGCTCCAAGGTAATCGGGCCTAAGATTCCGTATCAAATTCTTAAAAGAATTAGATTTGACAACATTAATGTATAACTTATTTTCATTCAAAAATTTGATTATATCTTCGTGAAATTTTGCATGACTATAACCTTCATCAAGTTCATCTTCTCTATCGGTCTTTTGACGTTTTAATCCATTACTTAGCGCAATGTCTATCAATTCGTTGGCTGCTATCTCAGCACTGTTATTATTGTCTGAAATACTACTGTGTGTTGAAATAAGAACAGAGCTTGGTCTTTTTCTATTATTATAATTGGTGGTATTGCTATTTGTGATTATAATAGAATTGGAAGAGTTGAGATTGCTTGCAATATTGTTATTGTTACTCTTAGTTTTATTATTGTTATTGTTATTGTGATTATTAAATACATCATCAGGATTTGTTGCCAACAATTCTTTTTTATGGATTTTTTCCAAATGCTTTGTTAAAGTTTTTGGACCATTGCGAGAAATATAAACTTTTGATGCTCCACAATAATTGCAATCATACACTTCTTGATTCAATTTGCTAGTTCGATCTCTTTCAAAATCATTGTGTGGAGAAGAAACTAATTTATCGGTTTTAACAACGTTTTTTGTATAATGCAATTTCCAATGTTTTGCTGCTTTATTAATAAAAATTAAATTATTCAAACATTCATTTTCAAAAATGTTCACTGCATCACTGTTGGCAGTCAATGAATTTGGTTCTTTCATTAAATTGTTTCTTTCCGGACTATTGCTGTTGTTATGATTGTTGTGATCATTATTATCCGGAAAAGATTTTTTTAATTCACTGTACATTTCAGAATTTGTAACAATATTTGGATTTTGATGCAATACTTCTGATAAGTGAAAACGTTCCAAATGTTTAACGAGAGTTCCTGGACCATTTCTCGAACAATATATGAATTGTTTAATACAATATTTACAATCATATACTTCGTTAAGGAATCTTGAATCTGGTCTTTCTTGTCTAACTTTGGCTGTCTTAGTCTCATTATAAACAAAATGAAATTTCCATTGTTTAGTGGCAGCTTTAATAGTTAGCTCCAAATCACTAGCATTAACTGAAGAGCTTGGATGTGGTTGCTTGATAGCCAAATTATTGAAAATCAACTGGTCTGTATCAGATAGTTTGGTGTTATCAACAACCAAATCATTTTTATTAGAAACAACATGATTCATCTCATTTGCAATTTCTTGGTGAGCGACCGCGGCCGCTGCAGTTGCAGTAACAGAATTAGCAGCGGCGACGGCTGCGGCGGCAGCAGCAGCAGCAGCTTGAGCTTCAACATTAGAAATATTAGAATCGCTGTTGTTATGATCATTATTATTATTCACATTACTACCGACAATCATATTATCATTATCATGATTGAGATGGTTAGTGTTAACAACTTCACTTTTGATAATACTACTATTTTCTTCATTTTTGATAAAAATACTATTATTATCATCATTTTTCTCCTCATCATTATCATTGACACTATTTTCATGAAGGTTTCCAAGTGATGAAGACATATCATCTAGTCTGATAGTCTCGTATGGGTGATATTTGTGCAAGTGTTTTATAATCGTACGGGGTCCATTTCTTGAATTGTAAATGAATTCATGATCACAAAAATTGCAAGTATAGGCATCACAAGAGACATACTTATGGCTCATTTGATTTTTCACATTTTTGGACCTTTGAGCATCAATAGATACAAATTCTTTCCAATTTCTCATTCTTCTATTAGCATTATTAGGTCTCTCTATTGTCTGGTAATCCAACTGTTCCATACTGTGAATTTGAGGGGGAAAAAAAAAAAAAAAAAAAAAAAATAGACAGGAAAAATGTACGGTTAAAGGACCAAAATAATATATGGGGAAATTCGATTCAATTCTTTTGCGTTGCTATAATTTTTTAATCTTTCTCTCTTTTTTTAGTTGAGCTATATTATTTCAATTTCTCTATTGTGTTCTAAATATTTACTGTTGTTTATTATCTAGTATTATGGACTAATTATTGAAATCAACTAAAGTGGATGAAAACCTAGAAGGATCGCAATTTCAAAACTATCCGATTTTTTCCAGGAAAACCGTGACCATACCGGGGTGTCTTCCTCCCTGCCGCCTCCATTTTTTTCCGTCACCGTATTGGTCAGAGAAAATCCGGTTAATAAAGGGTAAAATGATTATCCTCAAAACGGGTATGTACGCCCGTTTCTGTACTATTATGAAGCTCTCATGTGCTCAAGCAAGAATTTTGTTTGTGACCCTATCGTCTTTTTTTTTGTTTTTAATTTCTGTCTGCAATCGATCAATCTTCAGCTGTGTAGTTAAATTCGAGTGATCGATTGATACGAGCTGTGATAGATAAAGATTACATATTCAAATAATCACCTTGAACCTGGAAATATACTAAAACCTAAAAATGTCCTCTGTCGCAGCTATCATTACTGAACAAGAAGAAAAATTAATTGGCAAGGTATGTACTGTGGTGATAATCACAGATCAGACACTTCAGCAGTAGATCAATATCATGACAAGAACAGTACTTTTTTTTCAAAAAAAAAAAAAAAAAAAAAAAAAAAAAATATTGAAAAGTTTCCTCTATTTACTAATTTCATAGAATACTAACTTCAATATTTTAGGAGCTTGAGTGTAAAGCTGCTGTTGTTAGAGCTTTCAATAAACCATTGAGTATTGAAACCATCAAAGTTGCTCCACCTAAAGCTCATGAAGTTAGAATCAAAGTTCTTCATAATGCTATGTGTCACACTGATTACTACACCTGGTGTGGTAGTGACAGTGAAGTTTCTGAAGAAGATTTACCAGTTATTCTTGGTCATGAAGGGGCAGCAATTGTGTTGGATGTTGGTGAAGGTGTGACTAAATTCAAGACTGGTGATATTGTCATTCCATTATACACTGCTGATTGTGGTGAATGTAAATTATGTAAGAGTGGCAAAACTAATTTATGTAATTCTGTCCGTGCTACCCAAGGTAAAGGTTTCATGCCAGATGGTACCACTAGATTTACCGATAAAGATGGTAAACCAATTAAACATTTTATGGGATGCTCTACTTTCTCTCAATATTCTGTTGTTGCTGACGTTTCTCTTGTTAAAATTGAGCAAGCTGATGCTAAAAAAGTCTTGGACAAAATTTGTCTTTTGGGTTGTGGTGTTACTACTGGTGTTGGTAGTGTTACCCACGTTGCTAAAGCCGAAAAAGATTCTATTGCTGCTGTTTTCGGTCTTGGTGCTGTTGGTTTGGCTGTTGTTGATGGCTTAAGAATGTCAGGCGCCAAAAAGATTTTTGCTGTTGATGTTAATGAAGCAAAAAAACCTCTTGCTGAAAAGTGGGGTGGTGATGCTGTTATTTTCGTTAACCCAGCCAAAATTGAAGGCGGTAACATTGCTCAATGGTTGGTTAATGAAACAGATGGTGGTTGTGATTATACTTTTGACTGTACTGGTAATGTCAAGGTTATGAGATCTGCCCTTGAAGCTTGTCATAAAGGCTGGGGTACTTCTATCATTATTGGTGTTGCTGCTGCTGGTCAAGAAATCTCTACCAGACCATTCCAATTGGTTACTGGTAGAGTCTGGAAAGGTGCTGCTTTTGGTGGTGTTAAAGGTAGAGAATTGCCAGGAATGGTTCAAAACTACTTAGATGGTGAAATGAAACTTGATGAATATATCACAGGCAGCAGACCTTTCGAAGAAGTTAACAAAGCATTTGATGATTTACATGACAACAGCAAAGTTACTCTCAGAACTGTTGTCAACTTGTGGGACTAACTGTAAAAAAAAAAAAAAAAAAAAAAAAACATCTGTTCTATTTCCCCTAACCAGCTTCTTTTGAAGTGTATGCTGTCTTTGATTGCTGATTCAATCGATTAGAATTGTTTTATTGAAAAAAAAGTGTAAGCACTATGTGTTATTTATTGATTATTAGCACTAACATTTTTGATAACTTTCTGAATCCCTTTAATATAACCTTGAACAGTATAAACGGGGAAGAGGGATTTTCTTCTCTTTCTTTCTTTCTTTCTTTTTTTCTTTAATATCAGCTAATTATGTAGAATACTTATTGAATATATCCAAAGATATCGCAATTCATGTCAAATAAGTCTGTTGCACACAAGGAATTTAATGAACATCAATCATAACTGGTACAAAAAAAAAAAGCTTGCGGAAACTGGGAAAAATTTTTTGTGTCATGCCACTAAATGAATATGTTGCGTCTAGAGATACTATGAGAAGCTTAAGATGAGAACAGAATATTTTTAATCATTCTAGGCGGCTATGTTGATATTATTGAAACACTAGCACTCTATCTCTATACATACTTGTTTTTTTTTGAAAAAAAAAAAAAAAAAAGAAGGCATCATTATTTTCGTTTAGATGACTGTGTAGTTTGTTTTATTTAGTTTCTTCAGACATTTATTCAAAATAATATTAATGGTTTAAAATTTTCGATAAAATTACCTTTCTATAATGATATTATTTTGAATAATCTAAAGTCAGTGAAACTATCTTTAACATACATACATATATATATATATATATATATATATTCAGTAGTAGCATTTTTTCAGAACATAAGGAAAAATAAGAATGTGATATTATAAGAGCTGAAAATTATAAATATGTCACATCATCAAAAGATAGAATATCGAATAGGTTCAGAATTGTTATTAGGGAATATCATTGGCATAAAAACAAATCAATGACTAAATCTTTTTAAAACCCAACCATAATTACTATCTAATTTTATTCAACAGAGTAAACACAACAAACTTGAATTGATTAAATAGTAAATTGTATAATATAGAGGGTTAGATTACCACTATTAACAAAAAAAAAAAAAAAAAAAAAAAAAAAAAAAAGAAAAACTAGATGTTTCTCACTTATTATTCATTTTTGAATTTTTTTGTTTTTTTTTGTTTTGTTTTCAATGATATATTCATTAATATGAAATATATTGATATTTATTCTTGTATTGTGTCTTTTTGATTCAAAAGATATTGGTACAAGCTTCATTTAGATTATCATTAAAATAATATAATACAGTCGTAGATATATATTATAAGAAGTGTATATCAGTGCTTTACTTGTATACCCAACTATCGGTGAATCATTTTAGTAGGAGATTAATTTCTTTTCAAATGAGAAGCTAAAGAAAAAAGCTTTTTGCATATTGTTCTCAAAGATGATTTTGAAATACAAGAATAAAGACAGTTAACGAGACCAAGACTTACAGTGTGATAAAAAAAAAGAGAGAAATACTGCAAATTTCTTACTTTAGACTTGATTCAAAAAGAAAAGAATTCAAGAACGATAAGAACCAGATATGTAAACTAATGTTGGAAAAAAACAAAATAGAAAAACAAAGAGGAAAATGATTTTTTAGTTTAGTAGAATATTCATAAATTTAGCTAGCCAATCGCATACATTATTTAATTGGTTAGCATTGATAGTTCAAATAAGATAAAGATAAAAGAAGAAGCAGTTAAACAAAGTATTCTGAGTTAAGATACATTTAAATAACTTGTTAACATCACCTTGTATCAATATTTGGTATCCGCACTCTTTTATTTATATTTCAATTTAAAAATCAATAAAAAAAAAAAAACAAAAAAAAACACGCGCGTCACGAAATACTCTTATTTTTATTTCTTTTATTTTTATTTTTTATTTTTATTTTTTGTTGTAGTCAAGACGCGTCAAACAAAATTTCAGACATGCTTCATATATATAAATACAATTAGCCCCCAATACCATCTACAGAAATAAAAAAAAAAATTCAAAACATGGAAAAAATATATTTATAAAAAAAAAATAAAAAAAAGAAAAAGAAAAAAGAATAAGTAATAGAAACAATTAAGAAAAAAAGCAATAATAGTGACATATAACTCTTTCATAAAGTGGGTCTTACCTTTGTTACACATCATTCCTTACAATTATAACAAAAGCTTCAACAACCTTTGAATAATAACAATAGAAGCATTTCTGTTAATTATCATAATGTCAACCAAAACTTCAATGATGAGACTTAAGGTCACTTACAACTTTGACGGTGATCAGATATTTCTTTCTAAATCCTCCATAGATATGAAAATAAAATTTGGAGAAATGGAACTTCATGATAACGAGACACGATTGATAGGGGTAGTTAGACTTAGAGATTGTGTTCAAGCGGTGATAAAATCAAGTCCTGAAGTCTTGAGCAATTTGGCAACTAAACATGATTATAATATTTATGTATGCGATTACAGTGAAATAGATACCCCCTTGGTTAGTTATGGTTTGTTGTCAAATTTGATCAACAACGATTTCGCAGATTCTACAGACGAAGGAAGAAGCGGTAATACCAATAGCAACAATAATGACTATGAAAGTAAAAATAACAGTAATAGGTCCAAGAAAGTAAAAGACATATTAATTCCTGGTAAAGTAGAGTCTAGCATGATGAGTTTGCTATATGGAAGCTCCAAGGCTAAAAATACATTGTCTGTGAAGTTGAATTTCAAAAAAATGGATGCTATAAGGCCTAAATTTTCGTCAATGAAATCTAATAAAATATCATCATCAAATTCAAACAAAAATGCAACAATATCGTCATCATCAGCAACAAACACCAAGAAGCAGATGATGAAACCTAAATCTTCAAAAAGAATGAATAATCCTTCATCCACATCCGGCCCAAAAGCCACTCGAACATTGTCTTTGCCAGCTAGACCAATCTCATTAGAATTTTTGCCACCAAATACCCACATAGTCAAGAATCCTGAACTTGAGGATGCGGTTCGCAATCTTAGCAACAATAAAAGACGTTCAACAAACTCCACCAATCTTGATCTGGCGAAGAAAATGAAAAAATTCACAACAACTATAACACCTACATCCTTTTCACCACCAATGTCAAAAATGACTAGCTCAATATCTATGAAAAATAGCTCAACAGTGAAATCAATGAGTAATATGAAGCTGGGTCAAAAGAAAGGATCACCGATGGATAATTCTTTAACCATAAAACCACGAGAGAAAAAACAAGCTAATTATTGGATAATACAAGAGGAGAATGAAGATAAGGAAGCCAATAGTAATCTTTCTGGTAACAGCAATAATAATGCAAGCTCTAATATCAACAGTAAAACAATATGTGAACCACATTCAGATCTTTCAGATTTGTCAATGATGCATTCTAATTTAATAGACAATCATCGTTCTTCATCTTCTGCTCCAACTTCCGATAACAGTGATGACTTACAATTCAATTTCCACGTTCAGAAAAATAATGAGCTTAACCAAACTATTCGTCCTCATGAGCTTGAAGATTTCTTGGATCTTAATAATGTTGATTTTCTTTCCGGCATGTTTGACCAAGATTTCGAAGATGGTCGTTCAATGGGTACCAATAATATTAACAATAGCAGGAACGGTACTCCTATAATGACTGATCATAGCAACCATAACAACAATAATAGTAACAGAAACATCAACAATTCGACACGATTTATTTCTCCAACAATTCAAAAGAATGGGATTTTACAAGATCATCTCACAACAGCAACTCCTGATGATAACTCGACACCGAAGGACTCAGAAGCTTTAACACCGATAATTGAGAACCCTAATGATGATCTTGAGGATGATGATCAACAAGAACTAGTAACTAGTCCAGTCGGCGATGACATTGATGGCAAAGCAATGACTTTAAATTCTTCACCATTCATTATTTATGAAGAATGTTAAGAGTGCAATGCAAGCTCTCTTTTTTTTTCTTTTTTTTTTCTGTTTTGCAACCACAATTTCAATTCTTTTGTATTATAACCAGGTATTTCAAAACCGACAAAGCATAGCTGAAATGAAAGATGACTTGAAGTTCTATGATTTTAGTAACATGTACTATATTTCAAATTGCTTATAGCAATAGCAATCATTTGCGTTTCAAAATATACATTATTAAATATATGTATTTATCAAATTATAGTAAATTTTAAAATCAAATGAATTTATGATGACAATATAACAATTGTTGGTGTACCAACCAGTATATTACATAATGCACAATGTAATATCACGTATACCAATGTAGGGATCATATGATACAATAAAAAAATAAACGCACTGCAACTTCAAAAAAATCTGCACAAAAAAAAACAAAAAAACAAAAAAAAGAAAACAAAAAAAAAAAAAAAATAAAATAAAAATAAACAAATTAAAAACATATTGTGTTGCGGAGTTTAACAGTAATAACAGCAATTAATAACAAACTTATTCAACAACTATAAAACACTATAATATCTTTTATCATTAATAATGAGTTTAAAACAATTAAAAAAGGCTGAATTGCAGGAATTAGCCAGTGGTCTTGGTTTAGGGTACGTATTAGCTCAACCGCGTCTTATTTTTTTTTATTTTTTTTATTTTATTTTTTTCTATTGATGCTTTTCGTATGTGAAGCGCCAGGAGTTTGGATATGGAGGTTATTTCAATAATTGAAACAGTTCAAGAATATATTTATATATTCTTATTAAGAATTATGGCTCATAATTTCTATATATGAAGTTATTTTTTTTGTTCTCTTTTTTTTTTTTTTTTTTCTATCTCCACAGGACTTTCTGGTTGGTTACTCATAAGCTTCTTTTCGCGTTATGGTTGGTGATGTGAGAAAGTGTCGAAACAAATTATAATTCTTTATTTTAATCTATCAATATTTCAAATATTATCAAATACTAACTGAGTTCTTTTTTCATTTTTTTTTATTTTTACATTTTTCTTTTTTTTTTTTTTTTTTTTTTTTTTTTTTTTTTTTTTTTTTTTTTTTTTTTTTTTTTTTTTTTTTTTTTT